>APFE030521346.1:0-16740 GCA_000404065.3 Pinus taeda | reverse complement strand
CTTGACAAGGAGGATAATATGACTATTGATGGAGCCATATTAACTGCAGATAGTCATGGTGACAAATTTCAGTGTAACAGAAATATAACATCATTGAGAAGCAAGAATTGGCGCTTGTAAAGGCCTTGAAGGATTTCCGTGTGTACATATTGCATTCTCATATTCTAGCTTATGTTCCTAACGCAACATTTAAAGATGTTTTAGTACAGGAAGATATAGAAGGGAGAAGGGGTAAGTGGATTGTTGCGTTGTTAGAATATGATGTTGAAATTAAGCCCACCAAGCTGATCAAAGGTCAAGGACTCGCGAAGCTAATGTCTGAAACAAATCTGCAAATCCTAGACATAAATTTAATTGCTGCTATGTCCGATGAAGATAAGGAGAACCCATCCATTCAGGTATCTGAAATGTTTCTTTCTTCCCCATGGTATGCTGATATTTTATATGTACTTCAGCATTTATCTTCGCCTCCTGGAATGCCAAGAAACAAAAGTAGAACATTGAAATTGAAGGCTGCCAAATTTTGCATTCTCGATTCAGCATTGTTTTGGAAAGACCTTGGTGGGATGTTATTAAATTGTTTGGTAGAGGATGAAGCCCAAAGAGTTGTAGAAGACTTTCATAGAGGAGACTGTGGAGGTCATTTGTTTTGGAAGACCACAGCAAACAAGATACTAAGGGCAGGCTATTATTGGCCTTCACTATTTTCAGATGTATATAAAGCGGTTAAAAATTGTCACGAATGCCAAATTTTTCAAGGAAAACAGAAGCTCCAGCCTTTGCCTCTCAAACCAATTGAAATAAGCGCACCTTTTCAACAGTGGGGATTGGATTTCATTGGTGAAATTCATCCGGCATCATCAAGACAACATCGATGGATATTGACGACCACGGACTACTTCACAAAATGGATTGAAGCAATTCCTACTCGACAAGCTACGGATGCGGTAATTATTTCTTTTCTCGAGGCTAATATTTTGTGACATTTTGGATGTCCAAGTAAGCTAATCATGGATAATGCAGTAGCGTTTAAGTCAAAAAGGATGATTGAGTTTTGTTATAAGTACAATATTAGTTTGGGACATTCAACCGCATAACACCCTCAAAGAAACGGATTGACGGAGTCATCTAACAAGTCTTTGGTCAATATCATTAAGAAATTGTTGGAAATCAGCAAAAAGGGGTGGCACAAGAAGTTGATAAATGCACTATGGGCTGATAGGGTGATTCAGAAAAAATCTATTGGTATGTCTCCTTTCGAGTTGGTGTATGGGACAGACACAGTTTTTCCAACTTCACTTGTTGTCCCGGTAGTCAAATTTCTTCAGGAAGCGGGTAGTGAAGAAGATCCTATGCAGAGAAGGATTAACCAGATGATTCATTTGCAGCAAACATGGGAGGAGGTATTTCAAAACACTTGCAAATTGCAGGAGCGAATCAAAAGGATTTATGACCAGAAAGCAAAGGTAGATACATTTCAACTGGATGAGGTTGTTTTAAGATGGGATGCTCGTCATGAGGACAAGGGAAAGCATGGAAAATTTGAAAATTTGTGGAAAGGACCTTATAAGATTGCAACATATCGCAGCCAAAACGCTTTCCTTCTCAAAGAGATGAACGGAGATGAATATCCTGGAGGGCCGATCAATGGTCGGTTGTTAAAGAGATATTACTTTTGAGTATTTTCTGCTCAATTCATCATCATTGTACATATCATTTTACTTTTGTTCAATCGCACATGTACACTAACTTATCATCTTTAGTTTGGGGCCCGAAGTGAAGGCTATAATTCTGAAAATGAAAGTTGGTAGGTCTAAGTTTGTCAAGTCAGTTGTCTTAATCTTTAGTTTCGAGTCTAGTTTGGTCAAAGCAATGTTTGTTTTTTGAGTCAAATTCTCAAGATTTTATGTCAGAATAATAACTCCATCGCCCAATGAGTAAAGGCACTGTCTAGCTCTTCCAGAGATCTGTTGTTCTTGGCATCTCCAAGGAGCTACCATCCCCATTGGAGCCAATGTTAGAGTCGCTCTAGTAGCCCTCCACCAGAGATCAAAGCTCTTTGCATTTCATAATTAGGTGTCCCATCAGTATGATCATGTTGCATTCTGTTAGGCATGCCATAACTCTACTGGAGGAGCTTGTGTCTTTTATCCCCCTCTTGTTTGGCACTGCTGGTTCAGGATTGTTTGAGTGAATAAAGTCTTCAAAAATTCATTTGTCTTGTTTTAAATTTCCAGGTCTTAGGTCTAGGGTTGAGTCAAATTTTGTCTTGAGAAGTCATAAAGGACCAGCAGGCCAGAGGGATGTCCTTCATAAAGCATCATTTCAAACAATTTTCACTATTCTACAGCTAAATTTCCAACTTGTTTTCAAAACTCTGTTTTTGAAAAACAAAGGTCATTTTCTCATTTTTTGTAAAAATTCTCAAATTTTCAAATTTTCCAAATGTCAAAGTGCATCCTTGGTCTCCTTTGCCAAAGCACCTTAGAAGCTATCCCTACAAAAAAATTTCAGAAGAAACCATCAGTTAAACCAAATTTTCAAAGAAAGATACCAAAAGTCAGAGCCAATTAAGTTCAAAAAGTGTCAACACTCAAAACATTAGAAAGTGGGTTTTGAGCAAATGTAAATTTAAAGGAAGCCTATAAAAGCACATTAATCTTCATTTGTAACTCATTTGCCTCTCACAAGCTAAGTGCAAACTTGCAAAGGCGATTTGATGAGTTCTTGAGCAAAGTTGGGCGCTCTTGGTAGCGCACTATGCGTTGGGAAGGGCGCGCTATGCATTGGGGAGGTTCTGGCAGTGCAAATTTACAAGGGCGCTACGCGTTGAGGGCGCGCTACGCATTGGGCAGAGGGCACTACGCGTTGGGTTTTACGCCCTATAACTTGCAGAAAACACACAAAACACCTCTCTCAGCTCAAGCAAGATACAAGTAAGCTCTTTTCATGGTTTTTGTCTTAGTTTTTGCAAAATGAATGTAAAGAAAATATGACAAATATGCCATGAAATTGAAAAAAAAAAACCCTAATGTTGATGTGTAAAATGAAAGACTAAGTTTGCTAGGGTTTTCAAAGTGATATGCTGCCCAAGGTTTTCCCATTTTCATCCTCCTTTTTTCCCCCATACCCATCACCATTTGTTTTCAAATTTCCCATAAAATTCCATAATATTCCTCCATAAAATCCCAAACCCTACTTAGCCCCAAAACTTACTTCACCCCAAATCCTACACTATCATTGTTTCCTATGTCCTTTCCCTCCCATAAATTCCTCGTTATTTTCATTTCCCCTAATTCCCACATGTTTCCCTTTCCCTAACAATTCCCTTGTCTTTATGTCCCCTTGGTAACAGCATTTGAATAAAAAGTCAAACAGCAATCAATTGTGTGCACAGTCAACATATACAGTTCAGCCATCCTGTCCTCAAAACCATGTCAGAAACCGAATCAGATTATGAGCAGAATGATTACAGTGGATCAACACCGGAGGAAGAAGTGCCTAGGAGGCATCACAAGGGCAGTAAAGGTGGCCGGCATGTTAGAGAGGAGCCCACCTCTTTGGCTTATTTGCAAGCTTGTCCATTTGCACTGTCTTTTTTTCGATACCAATCATGCTTTGAGTATTGTGAGAGGATCTCACAAATTCAACATCACAGGGAATTAGTCCGCTTGTTTGTCCTACATTTGCACAATGGTCATGTGAAACTTGCAGGAGTGGATTTCACACTATCACCCGAGGATGTTGCTCAAGCCACCGGGATACCAAATGTTGGGGAAGAGTGGACCAAGCGCAAGCTACTAGGAAAATTTCATTATCAACCATACATCAAACCCGGATTCATGAGGAACCTTACTGTTGTTTTTCCTTTCAGATTCCTAAGGGAGGAGTATGCACCCTTGATGAGGCTTATCATGCGTTATTTTACTTGTGAGGGTCGATTTTCACGTTTATATTCGTACCATATCCATTTGTTGATGTATTTTACCCGGGTACGAATGATGAACATTCCATTTTTCATGTGCCGGAATATTGAGAAGATGGTGCCCGTAGTGCAAAGGAAGAACCCCGCACAGCAACTCAAAATTATATATCATTATGCACTGATCGAGATCATAGTGATGCATCAGTTGGCACAGCAAGGTATTCCATGGGAGGATTTCATTTCTCGCGACTTCTTCACAGCGCCACACCCACCTCCTGAGATTGTCCATTGTGAGCGGCCTTCACAGCATTCGGACATTCATGAGACCGAGCATGTTGATGCTCCAGCATATGTAACATATCAGAAAGGCCCCAGAGCCTTATTTGCAGCTGCACGACGAGTACTATCTCCACCCGGGGTGGAAGGGGTCTCGTTGATTTCATCGACACAGCGAGTACTATCTCCACATCATGTGGAAGGGGTCTCGCCATCTTCTTCAGCACAGGTACAGGTTCAGGACAGGGGCAAGAGGCCCATGATTGATGAGGGTCCTTCAAGAGGTCAGGACACACATGTCATTGATATTGATGCTAGCTCTCCTGCCTCAGAGCTCAAGGAGATCATCCGAGAGTGAAGGGCCGAGAATGAGTCACTGCACAAGAAATTGCAGATGGAAAAATGGGTGATTAACTATTTAGAGCAGCACAACAAACAGTTGGAGGATGAGCATGAACTTTATGATCAGCGGAAGATTCGTGAAAACCGAGAATTGGCCCGTAGGAGACCCGGTGATTTGACACCCATAGATCGGGAATCTATGCTTATTCGGGTGAACACTCACTTGGAAAAGTTGTTGGCGAAAGCCAATAGAGACAAATATATGCTCCGCCACATGAAAAATCATTATTGGGCCCGCATGCATGTGTGCAAGGCAAAAATGAAGGTTCTCACGAGACGATTGGCCAAGGCATTAAAACGGAGGAAAAGGCCCGATCCACTTCATGTTTTGGTTGATGCCACCTTGAGAGAGCATGGAACTCAATGATACACCCCCATCTCAAAATTCAGACAATTTGGAGCAATTTTGGTCATTTTTGAAATTTTTTGTCAAAAACAGGTTTTTGCCCCCAACGTGTAGCGCGCCGCGCGCTACCCTTACGTTGGGGAGGTCCATTTCAGTAAAAGTTTGCATTTTTGGATTTTTCATGACAAAATACAGTTTCTCAGTCATGGCCAAGAAATTTCATGGAGATTTGAGCCCCCAAAAGGTCAAAAAACAAGCAAAAAATGACCTTCTGTCACTTTTTGGACACACAGGAAGCAGTCTTGGGAGATTGCAATTTTGGAGGGGGAAATGGCCACCAAATTGAAAACTTCTACTTGGGATGGAAAGTAGACATCCAGACCTTTCCAACAGGCCCACTTGTACCTCATTTGGATGCCAGGAAGTGCCTCAAAATTGTCCTGAAAGGCGCGCTATGCGTAGAGAAATGGCGCGCTACGCGTTGGGGAAATTGGCCAGTTTTGCACTTTCAGCTCAGGACAACGCAGCTTTTGACCAATCTTGACTTTTCATGGGATTTTTCACCCTCTTTGATGTAACTAATGTACTTTCATGATTGACATGGCTCTTTTTACTTATTCTAGAAGATTCATTCATAAAATGGCAAAAAATTAATGAATGAATTGGTTTCCAAGTTTATAGAGGCAAGTTGTTTTGATTGCCTAGTTTGTAGTGCTCAGTTTAGAATTGGTTGAAACAGCTCTTAGAAGGAGGAGCTCGACCCCTAGAGGTTAGGGAATGGTTTGGCTTGGTCTATATATGTAATTTTCATTCAGTAGCAGAGGTTGGACTCTTGGGATAGTTTTGAGACTATATTGTACATATTTTATCAGCAATTTGGCAAAGGAAGACCAGGGTTTTGCAGCACTACTTGGGATCCATGTGGATTTATGTCTTGATGGTGTTTTTCTCTTAGTATTTGTAAGTTGTGTATGTGAATAATTATCTCTATTGAATCTTCTCTTATTAAGCAAATGAAGTGTTAAGGTAGAATCCATGAAATTGCTATGCTCTGCCTTTAAATTTGTTTAATATTCTATGTTTTCTTCAGTTTAAGGAGAATCCTTGAGACCCCTTGCTCTCCTTAGCCTCTCACCAATCTGATCTATCCATCTCACCTGCTTTAAGGCATCAAAACAATTTCCTATCTTGCCCCAAGTGGACCTCTGCAAAAACTGTGCCTCATCCTCACACCCAAAATTGCCTTTCCCTTGATTTCAACAAAATCATAAAAAATCAATCCTAAACTCTTTGTACTTAATACCTAGCCTAAAATCAGTCATCAATTCAATCATCTTGAGCCTTTTCGAATATCTTTTGCCGAGTTTTACCCAGAGAGAGCCCTCTCCTGTCCTCGTAGGGCTAGCTACGAGGCTAAGCGTGGTTTGATGTGGCCTTGAGTCTTCCCTTATTTCAGCCTAAGGCGGATTTGAGCGCTAACAGGTACTTCATCAATATATTCAACTAAAGACAGAGAAGGAATTTCTAAATGAGTCAGAAGAACCACTTCTTTTCCATAAACTAAATTGAACGGAGAAGTGCCGATGGAGGCTATTTGCGTTATTTGATTTGCCCATAAAGCATATATTAAAGACTTATGCCAATTTTTATGATTTTTGTCAAGTGTTCATTTGATAATTCTGATTACGTTTTTATTCATAGATTCAGCTGACCCATTCCCTTGTGGGTAATAATTGGCAGAATATTTAAGTTTGAAACCTCTTTTCAGTGCAAATTCAGTGATTGCATTTCCAAAAAAGTATGATGCATTATCAAACATTAAAGCGGAAGGCAACCCAAACCTGGTGATTATAAATTGATCTATGAAATCAATGATATGTTCAGCATTAGTCTTCTTGAGAGGAACTGCTTCTACCCATTTAGTAAAGTAATTTGCTGCGGTAAGGATATATCTATGCTATTTGGAAGAGTGAGGAATGGTCTCACCTATTATGTCCAATCCCCACTGATCAAAAGGTTGTTCAATGTTGACTGGCTGTAGTAGCAAGGATGGTTTCTTTTGTTTCCCAGTAGCGGTTTGGCAGACTTGACACTTCCTCACATAATTATGCGAGTCTTTGAATAATGTGGTCCAGTAATAGCCTGCGCGTAAGATTTTATGTGCAGTAGCATCTCCAGCATAGTGTCCACCTGTTGGCCCATCGTGGAGTTCCTGCAAAACTTTTTTAGCTTCAGATTCCTCAAGACATCTAAGGAGAATAGAATCATAATTTGTTCTAAAAAGAACATCATTCAGGAGCTTATATTGTTTGGCATTCAACCTTAGAGCTCTTTTCTTGGTATGATCGAGGTGTGAAGGAGCATATCCATTCTTTAGATAATAAATGATATCGACATATAATGACTCATTATCGTTTAGGCTTACCTTATACATTTGTATGTGTGCGGATGGAATATCACATATAAGCGATGCTCCAGCCAGCATTTCGCAAAAGCCTTGACCTTTTACAACACTTGCTGGTTTGATTTCTACATCATATTCCTATAAGGCAGTAACCTAATCTGCTCTTTTCTCACCCACATCTTTTTGCACTAAAAGATTCCTTAGCATTGGAAACGGTACAATGATTATTGTATGGGTTTTGATTAGAAAGGGTCTGAAATATTTGATTGCTTTGGAAACAACATAAGCTTGTTTCTCCACATCTGAATAATTTAATTCAGCCCCCTGTAAATTTGAACTGAAGAAAGCAATCGAAACTTTTGCTTTTTCTTGATTAGCTTGAGTGACTATCGTAGCATATGATCTGTCAGAGGCAAATGTATATAAAATAAAAGGCTCTGAAAAATTTGGAGTTACTAAATATGGAGCATTCACAATTGCTTGTCTGATCATATTGAATGTCTCATATTCGTCTTGGCCCCATTTGAAGTTTGACTTCTTTTTTATCATTTCTTGTAAGGGAGACACGATTCTTGAAAAATAAGGAACAAATCTCTTTACAAAGTTTATCTGACCAAGGAGAGATTGCATGGATTTTTTGTTGTGAGGTAGGGATATTTCGAAAATCTCCTTGATTATGTCAGGATCAATGTGAATTCCAGATTTTGACACTATGAATCCTAGAAGTTTTCCTTCACTTAATGCAAAAAAGGACTTTTTCAGGTTAAGTGAAATTCCATACTTCAAACAAAGTTGGAAGATTTGTTTTAAATCTCTAAGATGGTTTCCTCGTTTCTTGGAATAGACAGTTATATCATCCAAATAGATTACCACAGATTTATTAACTAAACCTTTGAATGCGATGTCCATGGCTCTCTCAAACGTGGCACCAGCATTGATCAGGCGAAAAGGCATTTTTTGATATGCGTAGGTGCCCCATTTGGTTCTGAATGTGATTTTTAATTGATCATCGGGATGTAACAACACTTGATTGTATCTTGAAAATCCATCCAAAAATGACATTAATTCTGAGACCGCGACTGCCTACAATATTTGTTCCATAGGAGGCAAAGGAAAATTATCCTTCTAGCAGGCTTTATTAAGATTTCGAAAGTCAATACAGATTCTAATATCTCCGTTTTTCTTTCTAACGGGAACCATATTGGAAACCCATTTAGAATGTCGAACTAGAAAGATTATTTTGGCTTTCAATAACTTGTTGAGTTCATATTTGATCTGGTTTTCTAGATTGGGATGGATTTTTCTCAACTTCTGTTGGACCGGTTTTTCATTGTCTATCATTGGAATAGTATGTTGGATGATGGAAGTGTCATACGTTTTAAGTTCCTCATAATTCCAAGAAAAAACATTTTTGTATTGTCTCAAAAGATGAATATATGGTAATTTTTCTTCAGGAGCTAGGCCAAGACCTAGATTGATGTTCTGTGGTTTGGTATCAGTTCCTAGATTCATTAATTCATAGTTCAAATTTGAACTTCGGAGTTTTGAATTGGTAGATCTTTTAAACCAATATTTCAAATCATAAAGGTCTTCTAACTTGACTACCGGCTTAGGTATAGCATTGTTAGTGCTATCTTGTTGCAATTGTCTGTCATGTTGGTCTTCGTCAATTATTTGATTGGTGTAGGATCCTTCAGATGTGAGAAAATTCACGATGTCAGGATCGTTGTTGAAAATTCTCCAATTTGTAATGTTATCAGGAATAGAAGGTCTGAAGATTAATTCTATTGAGAATGTATCAGGGCTAAAATCTTCTAAAGGGATAAGTTTGGAAGCTATGTTAACTAAAAGGTATGAACTTGCATTTTGGAGTCTGGGAATTCATGAAATATTAAATGCTATAAAATGTTCAGTCAGATCTTGAACTAAAGATTGATAATGTTTTAAATGACCTGATAAACAATATATAGTATTATGTACCTGTCTGATTACAATTTCAGAATCTCCAAAAACTTCAAGGTATTTGACGTCTAATCTGATTTCTTTGTATAACCCTTGGACTAAAGCCTCATATTTTGTGGTATTGTTGGTGCAATCAAATTCGAGTCTGCAAGTTAACATAGTTTTATCTCCTTCTGGACTAACTAGCATGCATCCTGATCCTGCTCCTTCATTAGATTTAGAACCATCAAAAAATAATTTCCAAAATAAAGATTTATTTACCAGACTATCTAAACAATTAATACATTTTGAACTATCTGTTTGAGAAAAGTTTTCGACTTGGGATAAAATAGAATGTTCTAAATAAGTTGATGTTGAGAATTAAAATTCCATAGCAAAGAATCTACTAAGTAATTTCCAATAATACTATTGTTATATGCTACTGGTTCATTCTCCCCCTCTAGCTCTCTTACTATGTATTTCTGATGGCTTTCTCATTCAACTTTTATTTGATTAGGTTTACCATTGTAAGGGAGCCACATGTGTGACTAGTAAATGGCGAAATATCCATGAAGTTCTTATGATCAATCTTTGTTAATAATTAATCCATAAAATTCTGGAATATCAGCAACTAAAATGTCGATAACTTGACATAACTTTGGGTTGGATGACAGCCTTATGGTGACTTGATTTAATTCACCAATGACTTCGACTTGCGAAGGATCTAGCTGGACTATGCGCACAACAGATGTTTGCAGTTGAACGTTCAATTTTTTACATATTGATTTTGGTAAAATATTCGATGAAGCTCCCGAATCCACTAAGAAATTATGCACATTTTTATTAAAAATTTCATAAGAAGAAATGGGGGAGTATGAGATCTCTATCTTCCTCCAATTAATGCAATGTCGTTTGGATCAACTTTGTTAATCAAATTAGTCGGAGGTCTTCCCATATCATGGGAAGCTTGAGAAATTACAGCGGCAGGCAAAGGTGCAACTGAGACAACATGTAATTCTTTCAAAAGCATCTTTGTTGGTGTTTTAACTTGCTCAATTCGTAAAGAGTGATGTTGGCCCTAGTCTTTCTCATATCTTCTATAATATTGTACTCCATTTCATCCAAAACGATCAGCGTTTTAGATGAAGTAGATGAATCTGTTTGGACAGGGCTGGTTTGAGTCGCTTTGGGTGTTGTTTTCTTGGCTGCGACTTTATCCTTCGTCATCGAGGTTGCGCTCTTTGGCTTAGGGGTAGTTTGAGGAGGATCAAGCTGATTTCTACTTCGTGTACTAACCGAGGATGCTTCTTGATATTCTTCTTGTGGTAGGATGAAATCCCACATTCCTTGTAACTCTACAACTTCTTCTTCATTGGTTTCCCCTTCAGTAGCGATTCCCTCTTCTTCTTCTTCGAGCTCAGTGCTTGTAATAGCATTGGGGAGATTTGAATCAATCGAAGGGTTTCTTTTAAAAGGTCTATATGGCTTTTTTGAAGAAGTTCCTGCCACTTGTTTCTTAATATCGACCATCTCGTTAGACATGGTCTTCAAAACTTTTTGCAATCCTTATAAATCAAATGGATCTTTTGATTGTTTTTTCTTGGGATCTTCTTTGAAAGTAAACTTCTTTGATTTCCATTCTTCCATCATGGTTTTCTTTTCAAGGGCTATAATACGCTTCTCTACAACTATTGCTTCTTTCATATTTTCAGCTAGAGTTGTCTTATTAGCCCTGTCCACGAAGATTTCTATGTTTGATGGTAAAGCAGTGATGTACCATTCACTTTGCACTTCTTCGCTGGGCTTGGAAGCAGTAGGAATTTTGTTTAACAGTTTATTGAAACGTGAATTGAAATATTTGATAGGTTCTTTTGACTCAGCCCTAAGGTTTGACAGGTCACTGATTAACGTCGTTGTAGACCTATCATCACCAAATTTAATGAGGAATTGTTCTTGGAAGATATCCCAACTAGTGATAGATCTAGATGGTAATGAAAAATACCATGATATGGCTGTTCCTTAAAGAGTATAAGGGAAAAGTCGAACGACAACATCTTCATTAGTAACTCCATTAAGATTTATGGATAGAATAAATTTATTAATATGCTCTTCCACTAACATTCCTTCTTCAAGATTAAACTTAGGTAGCCATTTTTCAGGATGGGGTGGTAGCTGACTCAAAGGCACAGGCATTAAGACTACCCCTAGGTTGTTCGATGGAGATTGGGCCATCGCTGATCAAGTAATGAAGGGAAGTACAGAAGATGATCTCTGAGGTTGAGAAGATGAGGATATTATGACTCTGGCTTATTGAGAAGGAGATGTAGAAATACCAGTAGACTGGTGGACAATGATCCGAAGTGGTGGAGTGGATGGTTCACTTCACGGTGAAGAAGTTGAAATGGATGATGAGGGTGAAAGAGTCTCGCTATGAGACCCTTTAGGTGATTTCCTTACTCTCTTCCTAATGGGTAGAGGTAACTGAGTTGGTTGAACACGAATTTTTTCACTCTTTAATCTGGTCAAAGGATGAGCAAGGTTATATTGCGAAGTCACACTGCCTTCAGATTTATCAGATTTTGGAGGAGATATAGAAAATTGCTGAAGTTTATGAATCAGATATTCAACTTCAGGAGGTTCAATAGTAGATTGTTCTAAAATGTTAGGGTTTCTAGCAGTGACTGTCGATCCTACGACTTGTGGCTGTGGATTTAACGATTCTAAATGCAATGGAGAAGTTGGGGGAGATGGTGAGGGCGATTTACTCTCAGAATGGTATTTAGATTTGGACTTACTTGCCATTCATAGTTCGAGGCCCTCCTTCTAGTGCCAAATATGTTGAAGCCCTGAAAATCAGGTCTGCAACAAGGGGGATATCCACCCGGTCTAGACCTTGGTTGGCAGCTCCTTTGTCGTTTGGTATGGTGGGTCCGACTGGGGATATTGGACCAGTTTCACAATTTATGAGTGTGTGTGTGTAGAATTTGATATTTCTGATCTAACTGTTCCTAATTAAGATGCTCTAATTCTAACTTTAATCTAATGACATGCAATTGTATTCTAATAAACAGAAATATCTAAGTCTATACTAGCCCGGGATGTAATATTTCTTCTATGTGATCTAAAATTATTTCAAATAACAATTGATAATAAAGATCATTCAATTGTTATAAGAAAAGAATTTAATATAGATAAACCACTTCGCATAAAAATTTAGACAAAACAGTTGTGAAAAACATATCACACAGTAAGCTACTCATACATTAAGCATAAATAAATAGCTATCACCATACAAAAGTGCCAAATGACAACTCAGGCATTCACGCATTAATATATAAACAATTGAACTTAAATATCATTTTAACACAAGAGATAGAAACAGTTAAGAGATAGAAGTACCATTTAGAACTAGTTCTACTCATGAACTTCAAGCGATAACGATTTATCTCTTCTTAATCCAACATCCAATAAGAGTACAGAAGTGCAACATTAGTAGTAGATATTAAATGCAAAAATCAATAAATCCTATTCCATTTATTCATCAAAACCTCCTCGGAGGGTGTAAAAGTGCATGTTCCGAGGACAAGTTTTTGATGAATTTCTGGACCCTTCTCTAAATGCATGAGAAGGGTTTAAGTACTACTAACTACATCTAAAAATAACTTATTACAAAAATATAGGATACGATTTAAATGACCGTCCTTTTTCTAGGCAAAAATAAAGCAAAACTATTTCTAAAATTAAATCTAAAACTAACATCTAACTATTTCTGTATCTGTTCCTTAAAATCGCAAGCATTCGGCATTTGCTTGAGAAGAGTCAGTTGGCCAACTTCAGCCTTTAATTGCACTCTGAAAATGGAATCAGCAAGAGCTGGTGCCATCTTTTCGGCATAATTGATGAGGCTTCTGAGAGTCATATACTGGCTGTGTAGTTTTACTAAATATGTCCAGTAAGAATCCCAATTCAACTTAGTTAATCTTTTAATTAATTCTACCTTTTCTTGAGCCTTCTGTTTCCACTCTTCTTGCAAGTGTTGTACCTATACACATACTACTTTGAGGATATTTCCGACCATTACCACTGATTTTCAGATTCAAGTTTTACCTCTCACCTTCAGTGTTTTTCCCACAAATTTCTGGGCTCACAGGAGACTGAGCAATTAGAAGCTTTCCATTTCAAGAAGTTTCGCCCAGCGATGCGTGACTAGCACTAAGCGCTAATCACGCATCGGAAACTGCCTCCGTTTCTTGATCCGGGCCTCCTTGGTGCGATTTTCACCTCTTGATTGCTTTCTTTTAGTGGATGTAAAGCTTAAATTTTGTGAAACTAGTAATTCCGTAAGTTCCTAACCTTGAGTCTTAAACTGTCTATTTTTGTGTCAGCACTGTCTAGTACCCATTTAACCATGTCTGTGTAGGGGAGAATTTTGGGCCTCGCTGCTATCCAGTGCAAGAACGAACAGGTTAAATCTGCAACTGATGTCTTAGAAGAACCTTGTGAACCTGCAGTAGCCGTAAACTTGATTACCTTAGGATTCTCTTCCTCAAGCAGATTATACATGCCTTCCCAAGTGGTAATACCCACGTCTCTGTTGCATGTGGTGTCTGTGTACAAGGGCGGCATTTCTTTATATTCAGACATCGGAGCCTTGCCTTTCTTCCCCATAGTATCTTGTATACCGTTTTGTATATTTCTTTGTTCTTCGTTCTTGCAGTTTACAAGTGAGGTGAGAGTAATGATAAGGAACAGTGACGGTAAAGCTTTAAATGCCGAACACATGCAAAAATATACCACCTTACGTGAACTGGCTCTTCGATAAACAAAAAATCATATTTCATTAACAACTAGCAACTACCTCATTAATTAGCATTAAAGTGCATAACCAGGTCTCATTTTATGGAAAACGTTTTCTCAAATAGTGAGCCGAAAGATTTTGCAATGGATTGATTTTACGATTTTCTTTGCAATATCATAGATCACTGTATCGCATTATCGCAGATCACAATATCACAATATCGCTCTTTCATTCTTTCGTAAGATCGCTTTGCCGCTTTATTGCAATATCGCATGGGCGCAATATCGCATAATTGTAGTATGTGCCCATTTCGTGTTAATGTATTTCTTTTGAGGTGCGATTTTGCATTATGCGCCATCATATATTGGTATTTTCTGCGATTTTCCAACATAAGTGCATTTTAAGGCATGCAATGCGATATTTTTTAAGGAGTGATTTTATCTTTCCTCATCATGAAGCTTAGGCTTTTTAGATTTTTCAGAGGTATTTTCCTAAGTTTATGATGGTAAGTTTTATTAAAAAGGAAATACAAGCACTAATTCATTTTTTTTAATTTTTTGACTAAGAGTCCCCACTTATTTAGTATTAGTAATAACACTAAATAAGAAGGGGGGTTGTTGGTGGCCACAGCAGGTACTAGTATGTAGGTGCTAACCTACAGAAGGCTACAACCTTCTCTTTTCTTCCAGGGATCATGTTTCATAAATTTTCAGACTAGATCCATGATTAACATCAATCAAACATCAAGTATATCTGCATCAATCAATCTTCTTTGTACAAACCACAACTGAATCAAGAAATCACTTCATTGAATGTTTTAACTAGAATACATTAACAATAACCAGACACCAATCCTAAACTCAGAACACTGCAGCAATAAACAGAAGCAGCTAAAAGATATTTCATGAGATGTACGCTACTTCAATAAGTAGAACCTGCATGCATATGCTTCTGAATCAAGGCCAACCAGTGTATACGCTGTTTTGAGTTGGTGAACCAGCGTGTATATGTGCCTCTATTGTGCTAAACCTCCGTACAGATCTATAAAAGATAATTTTAGCCTTTTCACTTATTTAGACATGATTTATATCGAGATTATCATATTTATAGATCAAATCATGCGTCAATTATAACAGATCAAAATCACATAATGATACTACTATTCAAGCCTTAAGATCTCGACCCATCAATAGAATTTATCCATCTTGTAACGCTCAGGTTCCTCCTTGATTCAAATCCAGCTATGCATCACAAACCAATCACCAGTATTCTAGATCTTGCTCCTCTTAAGATATTCAATGCTGCAATCAATACCCTTGTCAAATGATCTCCTTCCATTTTTATAGTCTTAGGCCTTACTCAAACCATGGTCCAAAACCATTGAGAACCAATACTAGGGACCCAATACCTGGGTTCAACACTTAGGATGCAATACCAAGGACCAGAACCATAGGTTTAAAAATATTGGGCTAAATACCAAGAACCAAACATAAGTTTTCCCACATTTACGTGCTTTTCTTTGCATGAAATAGCATGCATACATATACGTGCTTTTTGATTGGTAACCCCACGTGTATATGTAAATTTGTTAATAGGAACCTGCGTATACCTCATTTTCTTTTATTCTGAGAGCCTAAATTGTGATCTATCATATGAGTGAGTAGCCATCAAGGACAACACCTGTGTCATGGTGTGAAACCTCAGTCGTAATGCCAACAATCTCCCCCTTTGGACTTGATGGCAACCCCAAGTCACTCGAAGTCATTCTCCCCCTTTGAGATCAAGGGCAAAGGGTTAAGCTCCCCCTGAGTATATGCTAAATTCTCTGCTCTGTTGTACTATCCAAGCTCCCCGTGGCTGTAGGCAAGGTCTGCAAGAAGATGTTCTGCAAGAAGAAACATGACTTTATACATCATAAATGACCTTCCTATCACCAAGGACTCATACATACATCCATTTCCCAACCAAGTGGGAATTGACTCATCCACCCAACCAAGTGGGGATACACCAAGAATTTACAAATCATAAAACAAGAACATTACATCATCCATCCTAGGCATAGTGGGGAAACCAAGATAGGCTGTTACATGACCTTGATAAGAAAGGAAATACATGACATAGAGACGAAATATCTATAGCAAGACTATGATAGTTATCAACAACTATCATGAGCAGCATCTGTCAATCATCATTCAGACCAGCAGCCATGTTCTCCCTCTGCCCCAATTCTGCCTGAAACCAAAACAACTGTGAAATTGAACCAAGATCTTCTAAAATAATGCCAACAATGCATTATTAGAAGTATGTATATGTGCAACCCCTGAAACTATGCCAGATGGTCTCTGTCAGACCCATACCAGACACTTTTCACCTTAGTCCAGCCCACTAATTTCATCAATCATATACGCGATTGTATCCACAGAAACTGGCGTATGTAAGCAGATACTCCTCATGAAACACGTTTATAACCACTTTTCTCTTAAACAGATAATTTCAACAGCAAGATGCTGCATCAACTACCCCCAGCTTCTATCTGAGGTATTCAAATGTCTCCCTGGGCAGTGGTTTGGTGAGTATATCAGCAACTTGTTCTTACGAGGGGACATACTCCAATTTGACCTTTTGTTCAAGCACTTGTTCTTGGAGAA
>APFE030521339.1:158665-178881 GCA_000404065.3 Pinus taeda | reverse complement strand
CTCATGAATATATCCATTATATCAAAATGATACCCAGTGCATTGTCCAATACATACACAATGATGATATAGAGATCAAAACAAAAACACATAACCAAGGAGGCTATAAATGGCCTCTACAACAAAAGTCTGTGACCAGTACTACTGGTTACTGCTAGAGTTGTCAACATCATCTGGCTCAGTGTTACTTGGGAGCAGGAGCGAAAGTGGGGAGCGAGAGCGAAAACGGGAGCGGGAGCGACATTTTCAGAAGCTCCTGGTTTGGGAGCGAATCCCAAAGGGGTCGACAACCAATGTCACTAACATCAAGGTACATAGAGGGATTGGTGCTCTTGATTAAATACGAATTCCATACCCTAATACATGACAAAATTCAATGGAAACATTGGAATCCTCCAATCCTGAAATCCTGAAATCCTGAAAAACTGATAAGTCTGTTGGATTTTGAATGAAATCTAAAATTCTACTTTCTCCATATGAAATCCAATGAGGCCGAAACCACTCTCAAATATCCTGAGTCATTTCATGGTAATGTTAAAAATTTAAGTAAAAGGATGAAAATGAAGATTAAGGAGAATGTCACTTTTACTTTAAGAATTTAACATTACCATGAAATTTGAATAGCATATCAATAGTAGAGAGCATTTGGGTGTGTTAAATAGGGTTTGGGAGGGGGAAATGGACCCCAAATAACATTTAGCTAATTCATAAAACACATTGGAGTGCAAACCAATCAGCAAACACCTTAAAATTTCATTAAAAAAATGTTAAATCGTTGTTTTGGATGGGGTTATGGGCCGCTATTTATGACTCCGCCGAGTCAATATGGAAACGGTCGAGTTGGTCTAGTCATGGCTGACTCGACCAACTGAACCGTTTCTTCAACCGAGTCACAGTTTTGGCCAATGAAACGGATCAACTCGGCCGTTTCCATTTCGAATCGGCCGAATTTTAAAACTATGGATCCAAGAGGTGGACTCCTCAAGGATCTTGCCCATCTGCAATTCTTTCAAACTACAGTTCTATATCACCCCACCTCTTGGCGATCATAGCAAACTCCTCCTCCTCGATCTGTGCGGATGCAGCCTTCGGATCATGCTTCTCGTCCTTGTCCTTCTTCTTGAGAGGACATTGTGTAGCGTAGTGACCAAATTTGCCACACTGAAAGCACTGATCTTCGAAATATATTTCTTCTTCTTCCATTGCTCCTGTTGCCCCTTAGATGTGAGGGTTGCATTCTCATCCTCCTCCTTGGGCTTCTTCCCACTACCACTGTTGCCATCAAGTTTACACTTGACCAAGTCCCTTCTCATCTCTTCCTGCTGAAGAGTGGCCCACAATCCTTCCCTGTTTGTCTCAAGATTCTCTAGACAAATACTTGCCACTCTTCTAAGACTGAATTCAGAGCCAGCCTCACCATCTCATAGGCTGAGGTTTTGACCCCACAGCTTCCAACTCGTCTCATGTTTCCTGAAGCTTTGCAAGGAATGGGTCAATTTGTTCCCCCTTCTGCATCAATGTGGATCTCATCTACTGCTCCAAGTACATCTTCCACTGCTCGGAAGATCCCTGATATAGCGTGGACAAGGCATCCCACATCTCCTTGGCAATCCCTTTGCCAGAGATGTAACATACTACATGATCCTTCACTCCGTCGAGGATCATCTGCTTGGCCTTTGCCATTTCTCCCTTGTACTTATTGAGCGGATCTGGATCCGCGGGCTCAACTACCACACTGTCGACGTAGATCTTGAGAAAATGTTCATCCAGAAGGCATGATGTCCTTGCCTTCCAAATCACATAGTTTGATGCACCATCTAACCGGTCCTAATCTCACAATCCACTAGTTTCCATCTCTGCCAATGAAAAAGTCGAATTGCCTCCTCTCTCCGCTACACGACACTGGGCTAGCCTACACACTCCCTGCTAGAGTAGTAGAGTTGTTGCTCCCTGTTGCTGCTCAGCAAATGAGAAATCAGACTTCTTGGCTGGAAGTCCTCTGAGAAAGAATTCCCTCTAATGCGTCTCCTTCTCTCCCACTGACATTATTTTGCCAGCGATTGCTCCAAAATATCTGCGTCCCAGCTAAAGATCTGCCCTGCAAGGAAAAGTACACTACTCACTTCGGCCTCTGGAAAGCTTCGATCTAGAGATCGAATTTCTCTGTCAACTCACTCAGAGAAATCAAATTCTCCTCAAAACTTTGACCTCCTTGGCCCACAAACTGCGTTGCCTCTAGGGTTTCGAATTATTGCCTTTGTAGTAATTTCAAACTCCTCTTCCTTTCTGCTTTTGAGCTCTTCTGCTCACAATCTGTGTTGTGATACCATGTGAAAAATAGGTTACCCGATTCCTACTACAGCAACTGATGTTAATTCTTCTAATCGTTAATTTGATTAACCAACTTACCTGTTGTGTGCTACGACAAATATCGAATTTAATACACTGCAGCCTACACAAATAAAAATTATGGAAACTAAATACAGCACAGGAGAGAAATAAACATCACACACATCTATATAGTTATTTTTGGACAAAAGTCCTCGAAAAAACCCAATGTGGAAAAACCAGTGCACCAACTGAGGGTTTTATTACTAAGCTATAGTTTCTTAATACAATCTCTGGATGACTTACTAGCTATCCAATACAGAGAATATCACTAACAGAAGAATAGTGAGAAGTACCTCACACTATCATAGGCAATCCCGACTGATCCAGCCACAAAATGGCTTGCCCTTTGCTGCCTTTGTGAAGTCACTGCGTCAACCTAGCGTCATAGCATCTAGGGACAACATCACTCCCTCTACTGATTGATTTGCCTCCCAAGAACTTTGATTTCCACCTCCCGGTCTCACACCCCGGCTTCTAGCTTCAAAAATTGATTCCTCCAACAAAAATACAAACCTCCTCAAGGCTTTGCGCTGCCTCTGCGTTAGCCTACGCTGGCCAGCTTAGTCTCTTCGCTGCCTCTCCCAAATCTCTCTCTGTTTCATCTACTGAGTATTCTCGGATCAGGAGAAATCTCCAATCAGAACTATCCCTGCCCCTCACTACAAAAGATCACTTCGAATTCTCTTCCCAACAAAAGTTGTGCTTCAAAAATTTGATCTTTTGATCTCCCACTCAATGTGTCTTCCAAATGCCCCTCAAGCCTCCTCTTATAATCCTCCAGTTGAGAATCAATGGCCCAGATTAGATCCTAATCAATGGCTCATATCATTTTGGCTTGATCTTCGTCTTCTTTTAGAAGTTTCACCCACAGTTAGATTAATACCCTTTAATTATTTTAATTTCCTAAGTTTAGACTTAGGCACCATTAAAAATAATTAATTATTTTAATAAAACTGTCTCCGGGTGGAATTTCCCAAAACAATTTCTGGGTATTGTGGAATACATGCGTCTTAGCCTCCCTACAAATTTTGAGGCTAAGAGCACATCCAATGCTACCAAAAATCAACACTCTAGAGGGTCATATTGACATTTGTTGGGTGTGAGTTGAGAGCCATGGGCCTCCACTATAGTAGAGAGCAGATAGCCATGCCATGGGATCCTTCAGCACCATTCATTCCTTGCTCATTTCCGACTTATTTGATGATGATAATGCACTTGGACCACCATGCCCAGCCAACTACACACTTGCACTACACACTTGGCGGTTGATCCAGTGCCCAGATGGTGTTTTGTCTCACCATGGATGACAAGGAAGGCCTTGCATCATTGTTCTAGCCCTTGTAGATGGGATACATGCCTATTCAATTCAGATGGAGACCCATGAGGATGCTTTTGTGCCTCCACAAACACTTGGAGCACCACAAGTCATTTGCTTGGAGATCAAGGGACCACCCCCTTCATCATTGTTATTGGAGCCCTCCTATTCATCATGGCACATGAGGGACTTCACTAGGCCTTCTAATGGCCCTCCTAGCTATTGTATTATCATTTCGGTCGTCTTGAGAGGCTTATTTTAAACATTATGGAGCTATTTGGCGGGCTTGTCACCAAAGGGATGTTATTTTGCACATTATTTTTATCGTAGGGGCATTATTAGGCATAATTAGGCCATTCAAATCCCTTGGAGGATCATATAAATATAAAAGAGGATCATTTGATCTCTCATCATCATTTGGATTTGGGATATATCTTTCTAAAGATTTCAGACCTGCAATTTGTGGAATGATTTGGATGATTAAATGCATTTTGATGTGTGGAATACTATCACTATCTCTCTTGGAGCTTCTATTTGGCAAGGTTATGGATGGATATACTCTTTTTGTCATGTAAGTGCTCTTTTCATGCAAATTTCATAATATTTCATGTCTAATGTATGGAATGCTATGTCATGATTTTACTTGTGCCCTAAAAATTAATGCAAATTTATGAAACACCTGTAATCTTGGCTCGTTGCATATGTTATTCATCTTGGCAAGAACGAATTTTCTTAGGGGTAGGTTGTGCACCTTTTATCTTGCAACTCCATTAAATATTGCATATCAAAGTATAAAAGTCTAAAGTTGCTATGAAGTTGCATCCACAGAGAGCATAACTGCTTCTTTAGGCCTCCCTGAAGAGAAAGTGTGAAAATTCCACAACTGGAATCCTATTGCAGCAACTGGTATTATTTCTTCTAACTAATAAATTAATTATTCAATTTATTGCTACGGCAACATCAAAATAAACACACTGCAACCTTCTCCAATAAAACTGTGAAAAATATATAGTGTTGGAACTAAGAAATACTAGCATTGTAGCACACACAAAATAAAAATGACATTGTTATTTTTGGACAAATGTCTCCGAAAAAACCCAATGCAAGAAAACCGATGCAGCAGATGAGGGTTTTATTTTATTATGCAGCAGTGAAATCTGAGTACAATCTATGATGCTCAACTGGCAATCCAAATAGCAAGTAAATCTAGCCAAAATTATTTAAGAGAAATTACCCCTCTTCCACAAGTAATCCCGGCACAAATTCTCTTCAGAAACTCGTCCACTTGTGTTAGTTTTTGGTAGCATCGAAAGTGCACTAACCTTGAAAATTGGTGAAGAGGCTAAGGCACATGAGTTCTAAAGAACCCAGAAATTGTTTGGTGAAATTCCACCTGGATTGTATTTTATTAAAATAATTGATATTTTTAATGGAGTTCCTAAGTCTAAACTTAAGGAAATTAAAATATTAATGGGTAATAATCAAAATATGGGTGAGAATGATCTAGAAGGCGGATCAAGTCACATTTTAATCCTAGCCATTGATTAGAGACTTAATTTCGGTCGTTGAAGACTAACAGGAAAAGTATAAAATGGAGGCTTGGGGTTCATTTGTAAACACACACAGAGAGAACGAATTGATCTAGAGCTCGATTTTTGGGGCTAGGAAGATGAGAAATTCGAACTAAGTGATCATTCAGCAGCAGAGGGGCAAAGAGAATCTGGGACAGAGAGGTGGAGAGAGTTTGCAGACAGGCAACGCAGTAGTCGAGAGAACTAACGCTAGGCCAGTCTGGGCCCACATAGTCCTAACGCAAGGCCAGAAGGGCCAACGCAGAGCAGAAAAGTTGTCTATCACACAGAATCTAGAACTGTCAAGAATAGTCGAAACTGAGGGGAACCGCCGAAACAGCTGGGATAGCTAATGCAGAGGGCAGAGAAGTTGACGCAGAGCCTGCGCAAGTTCAGCGCAAAAATAGTCGGGGTTAGCCAGTCTTGTGCCGGATCAATCAGAATTTTGCTAGGTGAAGTGAGGTAAAACTCACTAAAATATTCCGCCAGTATTTTCTCTGTAAAGGATTGCTAAAGGAGCATCCTAAAATTGTATTTAGATATTTCTCCTACATAATAATAAACCCTCATAATTATTGCACCAATTTTCCCGCATCGGGTTTTTCCAGGGACTATTGTGTCCAAAAATAAGTGTGTCCTAGACTCCTATGTATCTTGTTTTTTGCTCTGTTTTATGTTTCATGAGATCAAATATTTAATAACTGTAGGTTGTAGAAGTAATTTACCTCAGTATTCAGAAGAATAACTTGGTTAATGTATGTTAAAAATCAAGTAGGTAAAGTAGATTCAGATTTGCTGCAATAGGGGTTCCTTGGAGTCTAGGAATTTTCACATCCTGGACCCTCTGCGTCAGCCTCTTCGTTGCTCTGCACAAGCCCTATGACATCTAGCCTCTGAATTGCCTCTAATGAAGTCGTTTTGCCTGTCTATGCTGAGGAAATCGCTTCTCTAGCACTTAGAAACATCTACCTGGCCTCTGGAACTCAAAACAAATTTCTCTCCAGCAAAATCGAATTGTTGCTGAAGCAGTTGCTCTGCCTCTTTGGGAATAACTCGGCCTCCTCGTTGTTGCATCTTCGAATCTGGAAAACTTCCTCTAGATCACTGTCTCTACCCCTCACTGACCCTGCTTCGACCTATGGCTCTCAAGCAACTGCTGCTACTCTCTGGAAATCGATCTGCCAAGAAAATCGAACTGCAAAAATGTTTTCTGCAAATGCCCATCGACTTCCTCTTATAATCCACTGTTGGACAACCAACGACCAAGATTAAAACTTAATCAATGGCTAGGATCATCTAGGAGTCAATCCGTGTGAGTTTCTAGGTGATTCTCACCTTATCTCAATTAATACTAATTAATTAACCATATTCTCTAAGTTTAGACTTAGGAAATATTTAAAAATCGGTTAATAAAATTGAGACACTTCTAGGTGGAATTTCTAGAAACAATTTCAGGGTTTTGGAGAACTCATGTATTCTAGCCTCCCAACCAAATTTCATGGCTAGAACACATCCAATGCTACAAAAACTAACACAGTTCCTAAATCTTGATCATTTTGACTCCAATCTTCCAATAGCCAGGCACTGGTCTTAGATCCTTGGTGATCACACTAACTTAATGAAATATCATTCTTTCACCTCTTGTCTTCCTCTTTTCTTTGTCCCCTAAGGATAAGGATATTTTCTAGGGCTTGGTGCGAAATTTCAGGGAGGAGAAATTTTAGGATTTCGTCTCGACAAGTTTATTCATTTATGTCTCCTCTAAGCATCCTCTAGTTTTGAACGAATTCTAACAGTGGAATTTCAAATAAATTGATGTCGTCGCTATCACACCAAGACGGAACCCTTGAAGCTGCTTTGATGTGGGAATTTCTTGAAGGTTTGCACTTTGTAGTTCATCATTCAAAACCTTTCCTCTTTACTATAGGTGATCATTGGATGAGCCTTTACCACAATATATCTCTCAACCCTTGGCCTCTTATAGTATTTCTCTCAAGGGGTTTTTCGTGGTAAGTCACACTTTAATTGAATCTTTCCATTGAATGAGCCATCCTTGCCTCACTTTGACCCCTAGCATAAACACATCAATCACAAGTGAGGGATTTCAAAAGTTTTGATCTTAGGCATTCATCATTTTTTAATATTCCTAAGCCCGATGTCATCCTTCATAGGTCTTTCTTGGGGAGCCTTTCAACTTTTTTTTAAGTATTTCAACCATTAATTGAGCCTCTCCTTTGAATGGGCCTAGGAAATCGTGTTATACCTTGCCATTGATCTTATCATTCAAGTGATTTCCTCCATAGCGGGACTCCTCCCATCGGTGAAAGTCCGTAAAGGGTAGGGGGCATCGACTAAGGTGACAATGGGTCCTTGTCCCATTGTTGTCACTTGGTCTAGTAGTAATCTCTTTGGAACCCCTCCTAGGACCCCTACTAGATTGAGCAGTAACACCTCCAAAGTTGGAGTGTGACTTAATAACTGGGTCTTGAATATGTCCTAATGTCTAGGGTCGATATATATTACTATGTTAGGTCATATCTGGAGTCTTATGGAATTTGACAAGGTTTTTCTAAGAATTTTTAATTAGTTAAAATTTCCCACAAGATGGGATTTTTAATTAATTTCCCATGTAATGATGAAAATAAGTGGCACTAGGAAATGTTTGTACCATGTGAGAGCTCAAAATCCATGCTCGCAATGCGAACATTATCCGAAGACCAACTTTAGGTGTCAATAAATGATGAAAATCCACTTTATCTAATAAAAGTGGAGAAAAAGACAAGAAAATGCAAAAACTTAATAATGGGAGGCATATTAAAACATGTTTTCCAAGTCAAGGGACAAATAAAGTGATGTGGCTTTGAAGTGAAGTCAAAGGAGCAGTTGGAGGCTTATTTGGCAACCACATTGACAAGCCAAGTTCATGACCAAGTGAAAGCCCATTTGACTTCCAATTAGGGGGTTGTACTGCCCAATCAACAAGTCGAGATTCCTTTTTGGATACCCATGGATTTGCTAACACCATTAGTTTTTGATTGATTTGGTAGCATTAACAGGTGTTCTACTCTCAATTTGAATCTAAGAGGCTAAGGAACACGAGATCTCCAAAACCCATAAAAGGTTTAGTGACATAAGCTTGTGAAACGCCTTAATTAAATTAATTAGACATCATTTAAATATTTCCTAAGTCTAACTTAGGAAAAGTGTTTAATTAAAGTGAATTAATTAAGGAGATCAACTTATGCTCTAGAGACTTCCAGAAAATCACATGAATCAAGTCTGAGATGATCTTAGCCGTTGATGAAGACCTAATCATAGTTGTTGGTGTTCCAACAAGAGATTATATGAGAAAGTCGATGGGATGGAGAGAGACACAAGAGTGGGGCGAGTTACCTTGGCAGATTGAGCTATCCAGTTGCATTGATACAGCAAGGAAGAGAGTTCGAGCCAAAAGAAGAGCATCAATGATTGAGGGAGCACCAGAGGAGAATTTTGGAGAGTTTCCTAACAATTTTCCAGTGTGGGAGAGGCAAGAAAAGGGAGGTCGCAATTATTCTGTAGAAAGGTCGAGCAACCAGTGCAAGCAGCTAAAAACCCTAGTGCAAATTGCTAGAGAGAGGTTGTTTCAATTGTCAGAGGCTGGAAAAGTCATCTAGAAGGCAGAGCAAATTTTTCTAGAGGCAAGGGAAGGCAAGACGGCTCACAAGGAGCTAGCTAGCAGGCAATGTGAATTGTTTCTGGGCCAGTAGTACGAGCAGGCCTGATGGAGGCTAGTTGATTTGCAGAGGGAGAAAATTCTCTCCCAGAGATTTTGCCAAATTTTTGTCGAAGGATTGCCAAGGAGGCATCCAGATTATTGTACTCTCCATTTTTGCACCAGATTTCCCTTCGAGGTTTTTCCAAGGACATTAGCCCAAAAATTATTGTGTCAATTTTCATTGTGTGTGGATGTATTTCTCGGTCCCTAATTTTATTTTCTGCAACGTATTTTATGGTGAAGATTGCAATTGTGAGTTATTCGTTAATTGTCGTAAATACTTAAACTACTAATAGTTAGGAGAATAATATCCAAAAACTGCAATCAAGAAATTTTCACAAACAGTTGGGGCTGATTGATTGGAAGATGGTTTAGGAGTCAACTCCCCTTGACTACTCTCCTTCTCCACATGTTGGTACACCTCAGTTGAGCTACCAATTAATACTCATGTGTAGATCAGTCAAGAATATACATTGACTATAGTTGTAGTCAGCACACAGATGAGACTTGAGACATCTATCCACACTCCAACTTGAGGTTGGGTTCATTGGGAGATCAGTAGGGCATCACTCCCACTCAACCCACACTTGTCAGACCTTCAGACTCGCACCATCCAGCTAAACAATACATTGATACTCACTCAAGGAAGTATTGTTGCCACCTACAGCCAGCATAGGGCACTTAGCAGGCCAGTGACAATCAGTCCTCAGCCACTTGGTAACTTCGACCAACATTGGGATTAACTCCTTGTGCCACTTGTTTAATCAGTTCTTCTTGGGATTTCCTCCCACAATTGCTATTAATAAGCCCATTGAGCTCTCATTCTTCCATGGTTGGAAGCGTGGAGCTTGGGTATATTATGCTAAAATTTGTATTCATTCATTGATAATAAAGCAAGACTTTGGAGGTCCACCATTACTGTGTTGTGTTATTTTTCCTTGACACTTGAGGTAACCTTGTATGTTTATTCCAGTAATTTTTTACTTGCTTACAATTATTTTGTGTCTTAGCCTAAAGGGGCAGTTTTGTCTAAGGAAGAAAAGCTACAAGTATTTGTAGTTTTTTCTTAGACTTACTTATATCGAAGGCTTGGTTGGGACTTGTATGTTCTCGGTTGAACAACATGTCCAATATTGCCATCATATCAGCAAGCTCCCTTTGATGCTAATCTTTGTGTTGAAAGGTTGCGGTTATTGTGACATAAGTTACCAAGAGTCTTGGAGTTGGAAACGTTTTTGGCTAAACTAGCCACCTCCAATCTAATCAAGGAACACATAGCTCAAATTTACTTTGGAGTCTGGACCATTCAAAGAACTCTAAAAGAGAGATCAAAAGGGCTCCCAAGGGCCTTGAACTTCTTCCTCCCATCACTCAAATCAGAATTTTATTTGGTTACTTATTCACGAATTTATTGAATATCTAGCACTTAGGCTTCTTGATTTGACTGTTGCTATAATAGCCGCTCATTTTGCTCAAGAAAAACTAAGTTTACTTGGTTTATCTTAGGCAAAATAGATTAGGATTTGATTATTGCATTTGGGATTTTTCACCAAGTATTAGATCTAACACATGCTAGACTTTTGGGATTTGTTTCAAACTTTTCATAGTATTTTACTAACTGTCCTTCTTGGCTGACTTTTTTGGACAGACTGTAAACAGGGAGGATCTCCAGCTTGGCTGATTTTTGGGATAGACTTTTGACAGGGGAGAACGTTGGTAGATTTTCTAATTGAAGGATTTGGGCACCGAAGACAAACTATTTGTAAAACCATAAAGTTCTTACCTTGTAATCACTTTTAGGGGGTTTTACATTCAAGGATTTCCTTCTTTTGTAACTCATTGTAATCTCTCCCATTTGCCTAAAAGGGAGTTTTAATTTCTCCTCTTGAACTTGATCTTTTATGTTGTGAGAGAGATCAAGTCAAGTGTTGTAACTTCTTTAGTTAACTTCTATTGTAACTTTTGAGCAAGAATTTTGATCATTTGTAACATTGGAAGAAGTACTTTATCCCTTTGAGGGAATTCATTGTAAACTCCTTTCAAACACCCTCCATCCTTCATTCTATAAGAGGATATTTCCCCTAAGTGATCCCCCTTCCCCATTTGGGGAAGAATCTTGTGTGATTCTTCAGTGGTCTTCATTCTTTCTCTTTGGTGAACTAAAGTAGACTAGACTAATCAACTAAGTGCATCTAATTTCCTTTGCAAGTTATTTCCATTATTTCATGCAATTTAGTTCAACTTGCAATTGTCTGTCTTGTGCAATTTAATCTTTCCACCTCATTGTACAATCTAGTTAGTTTTGTCTCTTTTATTTACCAACTCCCCTATTGACTCCTTACTCTGAGATTGGGGCCCCAGCAAGGATAAGGTCTGGGGAAGAAGTTCATTTGAAACTTGCCCTAGATTTTACAACTAACCACGCTAACCTAATCTAAAATAAACGAAGAGCGTTCCACTACATATATCATGCAATCTTAGTACTTGAGTTGAATTTCATTTGTTTTCCTTGCTTTCCTAGGTTTATCTATCTATTGGAGCAATTGTGATTTATTTCAAGTGCACTTATTTATTTTAAGGAAGCATTCACATTGTGGGCATTTAAGGATTTACTTTCCAAGTTTTCTTGTTTTACTTTCAAAGTTATTTTATCTCACTTGGATTTTTTGCTTTGCAAGTATCATACATATTGGCACTAGTCTATTTGTTTTATCTTGCAATATCTTTGCTCTTAGATGATTATTATTTTCATGCTCATGAAGTTCATGCTTTGAATTTATTTATATTGTGGATATATCTTGGGCAATATTTATTATTTTTAACTCCTAGAAATTAACTCATCTTGTATAGATTAGTTAAGTCTCAGTATTCTTTTATAGGGTCCACCCCCTTGGCTTCAATAGAAGTTAGCCTAGACGGAGGAGTTGAGAATTGAATGACAGTCTCAACTCGAGACTTGCCGACAAGGCCACACCAAATGGAGTTAAAGATTTTCTCCACGATAATCCCAGCAGTGGATTTAGGCTGCAACAGACTCCATATGCCCTCTGGAATCTTAGGCACTAACCTTGCCTATCAACCACCTTTAAAATCAATGTAATAAACCAAATAAAAATCTGTTTTACAGAAGTAACTCTTCAATCACCTTTGAGCCTCCTTTGTCTAAGCCTTAATAATCCTAACCCTAAGGACACACCCTTGACCCTCTTGAGTCTCCTTTAGTCTTGCACCCAATCTTTTGGATTTTGGATCTCAAGTGCAAGATTTATTGTCACGTGACCAATACAAAAATAAATGCCTAACCATAAGCTTAATGCACTAAGAGGTTCTTACTCAAATGTAGTAATGATCACAAAATTACCTGCAGCTTTTCGAGTTCCTTCAATATATTGGCAACCACCATTCCAGTATCATTAGAAAAATTAGGGATGACAAAAATATAGCGCCCGTCCTTAGATTGAATCCTAAAGTAATTTCCACCATGTTTCAGAGAATAAGAAAATTATTAATACATATTTTAGAAAAGAACAGGAAATTTGAAGATCATCACTGTTAGTAGAAGGAAAACTTACCTCTTAAGAAGAGCATCAATGAACATGCTTTTCTTTGCCAGCAAGGATGGAGAACTCTGTTCACAACAACAGTGCTCAAAGTCTCAATTCAGTAACCCACGTCTCTTCATTATCTAGACTATATAAAAAGTAGTCTCAATTTGGTAACCCCCGTCTATTCATTATCTAGACTATATCAAAAGTAGTCCCAATTTGGTAACCCACCTCTCTTCCTTATCTAGACTATATCAGAAGTATAGATATGTAAACGTTCAAATAGTAGTCCCAATTTGGTAACCCACCTCTCTTCCTTATCTAGACAAAAGTGATGCACATAAATCATATGCATTTACCCATTCGATTAAACATGAAGAAATATGACATATATGTAAACAGTTGCAGACACATGAAAGACCGAAAATAGGCATGTGCATCTGAATGTGCAATTTTAATCCAAATTAATCCACAGATGGTTCTAGGAAGCATACTTTGTGAAAACACAGAGAGCAGGTTGCGTTTAACTGGGGAAGCACGCGCAAATATTGAACCTCTTCAATTTCTAAATATGACAATATTGTGGCCATCACCTGCATGAAACAAAAACTTCAAAATGAAATCTTGGTGGGTAAAGAAGATAAGATGTATCTGATAAAAATTAATAAGTTTGGAAGAGTGACTACCAAACATAGCCAAACACAGTACCAAGCTCATGTCAATCCCAACTCTCACATGCCTTTATTCAAATCTTTCTATGTTTTAAAAAACAAAAATAAGTAAAGCCAGACATCCAAATTGTACTGATTCTTCTATGTCAGTAACTTGAATTATTCCTATGGCCAAAAACATTAAAAGTGACTATAGAGATCATTTTATGACGAACAACATTTCCTATACTAGCATGTTTAATTCCATTAGATGCTTACCTCAAGCCCAGATGCCAATAAACAAGTCCATGCCAAACAAATTAAGTAAACGTCAAGGGTTAAATCAATAGCATAAACTTTTAGAAGTGACTATTGTCACTTCATAACGTTTATACCTTCAAAGACTAACAACTTGTGCAGTTTTTTTTCAGCAAAAAGTTCCAAAACATTGGTTATTGATGAACTTCGACAAACCCTTGAAAAATAAGGTAATAATTTATAAGTTTAGATGGTGAAACTCAACAAAAATCAAAACTAGAGCTTGGAGAACAAAAAATTTCCTTGAGATAAAAACCATGTGTTGAACAAAACATACAGCCAACAGAAAGACAATGCAACAGCAAAGTGAATGAACACTTTTTCACTTCAAGACATAAACACAGACACAGCTGAAATGCGCCCTTGGGATGTGTTAACCCCTAAATTTGTCCCCTTGCAAAATTAGAGGCTAAATGACCAGTACATTTCATCAGGCTGGAGGTTCAGAGACATATTCAGATACAGCTTTGCTTGCATTGGGGTTGGCTCACAGGGAGGTTTGTTGCAGTGTGAATTCAATGATGCTCATTTACTCAGACTCAGTCGTTGCACACATTTTCACCAGATTGGAGAGAATTGCTATTTTTAGCAGTTCTCATACTTTTTAGGAGATGTGTTCAGAGGTTTGCATCGCAGTGTCGATTACATATTCAGAGTCCCTGTGAGTTCAGGATTCTAGTGAGACTTCTCCAGGTTACATGAATGACATTTGCAGTGACAGTTTCAGTTCAGAGTCTCATATGTCAGTTGTGATATATATTTGAAATCCTTCCTAGCTCGCGATTCTGATGAGCTACTTTCAGGCGACATGTAAAACAGGTCTATTTTTAGTATGTTTTGTATGTCAGATCTGGCTACATATTCGGACTCCCTACTGAACACTGAGTCCAATGAGGGTAATTTCATTGACATGTGAGGTATTTTTATCAGTGTTGAAAAAATCAGAAAGGGTCCAGAAACATCTTTTCGGAAACATCAGTGAAAAATTCAGCAAAAATTGGAAAACCTCAGCAAACATTTAAAAATACAAAATATATTCATTATTTTTCAGAATTTTAAACATATAAAACAACAAAACATTAGATAAACTCACTGGCACATAAATACGGTGTTAGATTGTGTAGCTTGGAAGGACTTCCACATTGGCTTGGTGTCTTAGCATGTGAAAGATTGCCACTCTAGATGATAAACTTTGTAAAGTGGTTTTATAAAGTACCTTTTGTATTTAATAATTAAAAGTGGCTTTATTATAAGTCACAACCATTGATCTTGAGATGGCAAGATTTAATCTTGGCCATTGAGATCTAGGGTTAGGGATTTTAGTCATTAATGAGTTATAAAAGGAGATATGAGGGAGAGGTGAAGGCACCTTGTACATAGTTTCAGTGGAGGAATTTCACTCAAGTGTGCAGGTCGAGTAGGGGGCTAAGGAAAGAGGAGCAAGGGGCAGTTAAGGAGTAGCAGTGAGGCTGCTAAAACTATTTGTATATTTCCTCTAATGGGCCATTATCCCTGGTACAGGAACCCAAATTATTAATAGAACAAGTTTGTTGGTTTTTCCACTTTGTCGGTTTCCAGGGTATATCGTGTGTTCAATGTGTGATGATGATTTATGTGTGTTTTCATTGTGCATCTTTCTTTATAAACTTAGTTGTGCATAAATTAATAAATTCTGTAAGGGTTTGTGTGAGATTTTGTTAAATTTGGCAACTAGGGCCAAACTTCACCTTGGACAGCTCATATGAGGCAGCTGATATTTTTATTGGATTCCGCTCTCCAAGAGGAGTAGGATTGATCTAAAGATCATCCCATTCTGTCATATACAAATGGAATTATGAATTTATTTTGATTATGGACAAATTGTCAAGGTCGGCCAATCATCTAATTTACACCTCAATGTTGCATATAAATTCAAGAGGCCTCCTCCTCATTTAGGCACTTCACTCACTCAAACATTTCTCCTTCATTGTTTAGGTGCAGATCTTCTGAGGCTTCTCTCTCTCCACACATACGAAGAAGGGACTGTTCTTTTGTTGTCCCTGTGTTGACCAGCGTTGACCTAAAGTTGCAGGAAGTTGTTTTGACCAGCGTTGACCTTCTTTGACTGCGGTTTTGTGTGGGGAATTTCTGTTTGGGCAGGCCACAGTTCTAGGCACGAATCCGACATTGTTTGACCTCTGTTTGACCAGCGTTGACTATGCTAGGGCTTGCTGCTGCGTTGAACTTCATTGACCAGGTTTGCCTGGATATTTTCAGATTGTTTTGGGCTAATTTGACTAGCTGTTGGAGGCCAAGTTGACCGAGTTTGACCAAGCTGTTTTGGAGGTCAAAATCTGCCCCGTTGACCAGTGTTGACTTTCTAGTTAGGGCTTTCTGTTACTGCTGTTTGGTCAGATTTCACTGTGATTGGGCAAGTGAATATTGTATATTGTACTCTCTCTCTCTCTCTGCTGAAATTTTGAAGAATTATAAGAAGAATTGATCAAGGGTTTCCCCACATTAAGGCTTGTCCCTGGCTGGTGTCATATCTTGTGTCCTCTTGTCTTGGCTTGTCTTCTACTGTTATTGTTTATGTTCTATTTGCATTTTACTATCATGATGATGTGATTGCTAAACTGGATATTGATATTGGGCTAATAAAGAAATTGAAGTAAAATAGCTCTAAGCATAGAAGATACCATTGTTATCTAAAATTAACAGATTTACTACCAAGTGCGAGGTTCAAGGAAACTTAACAAGGTATAAATGTAGTGAGATTTTATGCACAAATAAAATTGAATTGGGTCATGTGATTGCCAGTTTGTTGTTTGTGAAGGGATGGTCATTATGTGAAGTCATCGGCAGCTAGGGATTTAAGTGCACAACCAGCCAGGCCGACTACACAACCATTAGCAATCTAGAGGCAACGGAAGTGGTGACCGTAGCGATGACAGCGTTGGTTGTGGTTACCACGTGACAGTTGCCAACAGTGGGTCAGGGCAGGAGCTAGCATGATCCAATGGCTCAACGGATGGTGGAGGCAAAAATGAGCGTGAAGTTTGTGCAACAGCAGGAACAGTCAAGTCGATCACAGACAGGCGTAGCCGCTAGAGCCACCAACCCAACTAGCCGAGCAGCGGCAGCAACAACACGAGCACTAACACAATTGTTTGGTCAAGGCCAAGGACGAGTGCAAGAGATAGATCGAGCCAGGAACAATAAACAAATGGCCAACTGAAGTTGATGTGGGGGGCAGACGCCATAATCTTTAAGAGCCCAAAACAAAGATTTTTCCTTCCATCTTAGATTCTTCTTGCTTCCTAGTCCTTTGCTTTCCCTTTTTGCTTCTCCCAGCTACAGATTGAACTTCTTTCTTGATAGATCAAACTTATGGATGAGTGACTCCCAAATGTGGTCGAACTGCTTCTTTATATAGCCTTTCCAAGGGGTAGAATTTGTTGACACCTAATCTTCTGGAATGTGAACAGTCATCAAGAAGATGAACTGATCAGTCACATTCATGTATATTAATATAACAATAGCTACCTAATGAAATAAATGTATCAGTTTTTCTGAAGTTACTCCTGGCCTGACATGGTATCAGAGCCAGTCCTTAAAATAGTTGTAACTCCCTTAGTTCTAACATGAGCTCTGTCCTCAAACGCCTCTATCATTCTGCCACGCCTGCGCTGCCCTGAATTCACTCAATATCAAAACCGTTCCTGGATTGAAATGAATTTTGGCACGCATACATTCTGGCGTACGCTGCCATGCTCCTTCTGATTCAAATTGCTCCGCTCTTAGTTTGAGTATTATTTTGATACTGGTGGGCAAGTTTTCGAGGTTAACGATTTCATCTTTACCAACCTCGTTGATCCCCAGATTACAAAATTCGCCTGTTGTTCTAGGGTTGTTGCACGGCATGCAGCCTATATTCGTTCATGATCCAGCTCGTCGGCCCCTGTAGCTTTCCAATATCCAGACTTTGTAACTCTGTTTGGTCGATCTTCGTCCAAACAGCAGCTATAGCGCGGCGGCCATCGATTTGCTGAAGAAGCAACAGAGGTTTCGTGGTTTGCTGGTATACATATATATATAAGCGCTGTGACCTCTATACGGTGCTGCTATATATAGATATATAAGCGTTGTTCCACATATACAATGTTGTCTCCACACTAATACGCTGGTATATATAACGTTGTTGCTCCATTTCACTAATACGCTGGTATATTAACGTTGTTGCTCCATTTCACTAATACGCTGGTATATATAACGTTGTTGCTCCATTTCATAAATACGCTGGTGTATATATAACATTGTATCCACGCCAACGCTGTTTCCATATAGACTATATCCCATATATACCACATTGTTGAGCTCTCATAATATTGTTTTCATAACGTTGTGGCTAACATAGTTAACGCTCTTGCGTTTTACTGGAAAGTCCAACATCTTAGAATCTCAGTGTTTTTTAGCAGCAAAAGTTTTTTTTCTCCATAAGAGCAAATTTTTTGCCTTTGTTGGAGGGTTATCAGCATTCCTTTTTTAGCAGCAGAAGTTTTTTCTCCACAAGAGCAAGTTTTTTTTTGCCATCAGAAGTATTAGTCTATCAGCAAAAGTTTTTTTTCTGTCAGCAGAAGTAATTTTTTTACAGAATGCATTCAATCATCTCTATCGTAGGAATAGTTCTCACTGGCAAGGAGAACTATCCTGACTCGTCCCAGATGATACAACACACCCTCATCTTCAATGAATTGTGGAAAGGAGTGTGTGTCAGAGAAGGAGACAGTAACCCAGAAAAGCCTACATCAGACAACGAGCTCGCCATTTGGGAAAACAAGAACAGCAAAGCTTATGCATTAATCGCAGCATCTGTAAATAAGGAGTTGAGTCACCACATTTCATCATATTCAACTGCCTTTGAAGCCTTACAAAAACTAAAAGAACTCTATGACTCACATTTTGCACTTGAAGTCGTCCAACTCATGATTAAACTCTTCACTCTTGAACTGCAAAATAATGATCCTCTTGCTCTTGCATCTGAGATAAAGTCCATAATGCATGATATCAAATCCACTAAAGTTGAGCTGGATATCTCTCTTATTGCTTTTCTCAAGGCACTTTATCCTACATACTCCAATTATCTTGAGTCTTTGCAAGCAAATGGAAATCTCAAAGATATAACCTTTGACTCTCTTGTGAAAAGTTTGCTGAAAGAGAAAAAGCCTTTGGAAAGAAGACAACCCCTGAATCTTCTGAAGAGACTGTATGCCTTGCTCATAAAGAAAAGCATCCTACTCAAGATTCTACAAGAGGAAGAGGAAGATATTTCAGAGGTAGGGGGGGCAGACATTCTCAAGGAGAAAAGCATATTTACATTGTATTCGCTGCAAAAGAAATGGATCACATGATGCCTCTACATGCAAGCTACCATGGGACAAAATTGAGCAGAGAAGAAACCAACAGAAAGGTAAAACTGATGATACAGACGAAGGTAAAGCACTTGAATCTGCTCACTATGTTGAGGCACAATGTAACATTGGAGTAAATGAAGATTTTTTTAATACTTCACTTGCTTCTTGGAAAAATAATTGGCTGCTTGATTCAGGAGCAACCTGTCACATGAATCATAGAAAAGATTTTTTTGAAGATTTCACTGATGGAGTAGTATACTTTGCAGATCAGTCAAAAATCAAGCCATCAGGACTTGGCACAATCAGGCTTAAACTGCCTGGTCTCTTAGAATTTCTTCTTGATCATGTTCTATATCTCCCACAGCTCAAGAGAAACTTGTTGTCCTTGGTCCACATCCGCCAGCAAGGTAACTCCATTCATATGTTTGATGGCAAGCTTGAGGTAAGAAAAGCATCTGATCACTCACTTGTCATGAGGGGAATAGAAGAAGAAAGACTTTTCAAACTGCAAGGAACATCTGCTCATGCACACATTTCTCATATATTTCTCATCATGAAGAAGGTACACTTCCATCAAGTTTATTATGGCATGCTAGATTTGGACATTTAAACTATGACAGTCTCCGCTTATTGAAGAAAAATGGTGTTGCCGGTTTGCCTACAATTCCTAGAAAACTTAAGCAATGTGATGCTTGCATTCTAGGAAAGCATAGCAAACAGTCATTTCATGACTCACATTCAAGAGCACATAGGAAGCTGGAACTTATTCATTCAGATTTATGTGGTCCAATGCCTGTTCCTTCTGCAAATGGAAATAAATATATCATGACATTTATTGATGACTACACCAGAATGTGTTGTGTTTATTTATTGAAGAACAAATCTGATGCTTTCCTAACATTCAAGAATTTTCATAAATGGATTGAAAATGATGCACAATCTCATATTGGGTCTATTCGCACTGATAATGGAAAAGAATATACATCAAATGAATTTGAACAACATCTTCGCCAACATGGGATTAAACATCAAACAACTGTGCCTTATAATCCCCAACAGAATGGAGTAGCTAAAAGAATGAATAGGACAATCTTAAATATGGTATTTTCCATTCTTTTCTTCAAAAATGTAAAAGTAATGTTTTGGGCTGATGTTGTTCTATGTGCTGTATATATAAAGAATAGATGTCCATCTAATGCTATTAGAAACAAGACTCCTTATGAAATGTGGTATGGGCACATTCCTTTAGTAAAGCATCTCAGGGTCTTTGGTTCCAC
>APFE030521339.1:129657-157334 GCA_000404065.3 Pinus taeda | reverse complement strand
GAGGGACATTGGTCTGCGGCAAAAAGAGTTCTAAAGTACTTGAAGGGAACTCAAGACTTTGGAATCAAGTACACACAGGTGGATGACTTCAGTTTGATCGGATACTCTGATTTAGACTTCGATGGAGACAAAGAAACTGGAGTATCTACTTCAGGATATGCTATGAGTCTTGGATCAGGAGCTGTCTCTTGGAGATCACGCAAACAATAAGTTCCAGCAGATTCCAAAACAGAAGCAGAATACGTGGCAGCAGCTGAAGCAACGAAAGAAATTGTGTGGCTCAGAAAATTTCTTGAAGATTTGCAGGTAAAACAAGTACAATCAACTCCACTCATGATTGACAACACCTCTGCAATAAAGTTGGCCAAGAACCCAAAGTTCCATGATCGTACAAAGCACATCAATACTAAATATCATCTGATCCGACATCATATTGAGGCCAAAACAATCCATCTCCGTCATTATTCCACAAATGAGCAAATTGCAGACATCTTCACCAAAGCACTTGGAAGAGAAAAGCTTGAAAGATTCAGAACGATGCTTGGACTCACCAACATCCCTTCAGATTAAGGGGGGGGATGTTGACACCTAATCCTCAGTGATTGGGAGAATTGAATGTGAACAGTCATCAATAAGATGAACTAAATGATCACATTCATGTATATAATAGATAGCTACCTAATGGAATAAATGAATCAGTTTTTCTGGAGTTACTCCTGGCCTGACAGTTTTGAGCACGTCCACCATTGTCTGAACTGGTTTCTACCCTTTAAACCACTCGTTCCTCTAGGACGAGTCACCTTTAAGCTCTTTTTTGACTCGTAAAAATTGAAAATATTGCCGAGTATTTTTCCCTTTTTGACTCGTTAAAGAGAATAAAAATGGGGGGTCCGCTTTCAACTCTTTTCCGACCCTTATAAAACAAAAAGATGGTCGAGCCCTTGTCGCTTCGAACTCGTTAACAGATGTGAAACATCATGTACCCAGTATAAGTTTACCCCTTTTTCGGGTTGGGAGGCACTATTTACGAAAAAGGTACTCGTTGATTGAAATGGTCAAGAGGTTCTCTCAAGTATTGTTTTCTACCTTTTCGAGCTCGAGAGACACAAATGTACGAAAAGGGATCATGTGGAGTTTTCTTTTACGTGTCTTTTTCAAACTCTCTAAACATGAAAAAGACACCGAGTTACACCTTTGTTGAACTCGTTAAACTATTAAATGACATTAGATCCATCACCATGATGAACACGAGCTTCCCCTTCCTAGGTCTTGTTAAACTTACTAGGTCATCTTCGTTCGAAGGATGAACTTATAGTCCAAGCATATGCTATCCCCTTAGAGCTTGCGATTAAAATATAATTGGGGTACTCGCAAGAAATGGTGGGGAAAAAATTTGGAAATCTATCGAGTCGTGTCGGTAGCTCACTCTTGAACATGACACTCTTTGCTTCGTGTCAGGTTGGGACATCAGGTCTGGGTTGTTCATTTTTACCTTCCATCTGATCTCTAATATTTCACCATGACCATCGAGCTTATGTATCCAAAAGCTACCAAACTTCGAGTTGTGTCGCCGATATGTTCAAGAGTTGTCCTTCTATAGTTACAATTACCTTTGTTTCTATGTATCATCCAAAATCATTTTTCATGCTCTCGTTTGACATCGATGATGTGGGATTCATTATGGCCCTTCTTTGACATGGTCGATTTCCATCGACTTCAACTCATTATCTAGGAAGTTGATCAAGAGACTCCCTTCCAGTACCTTAGAGCTTGCGTGCCCTAACGACAAGTTCTTTGTTCTTGATGATAAGTTCACATCATTGGCTTTCAATCGAGTGATTTTGTGGATGTTTGACTTTAGTTCCTGTATTCAAATTCCGTGAATTGTGCTAATAGTACCTTGAGGGACATTGTCATTATTGGTGGTTTCTTTCACGCTTGTTAATAGTTTACATCATTGACTGGTAATCAAGCAAATATATATCATGTTCGATGTCAACACATCTATTTTCATGCTAGGACTTGTACTTGGATCGGGTTGTGTTGGAGCGCAATACTGTGGACTCAGATCACACAAGTTAGGTTTCGAAGTGATGTGACATGGTTATGATGATATGCATGTCTCTTCCAGATGGTTCGCTATGACCAGACCATGAGTTATCATATGTGATCCTTCTCATTATTCGATGGCTGCGACCATACCTTGGTTTCATTATGATCCTCTTTGACGGATGGTTACGCCCATACATGGATCCATTTATGTGATCATTCTCTGGATGGTTCTATTGATGCCATGATTCATGTATCATTTGATAGAGATCTCAATTTATGTATATGTATCTGTACTTTATTGTAGGTTTTCCAATGGCAGACCGGTTCTCTGCACTGATTTATAAAGCATTTCATCCCTCACTCTGGTTCAGCCTTCACGCTTTAGGTGGCATCTGTTACACAACATTTTGTCACTATCCTTGTACTCCCCATTCCTTGATCCTGGAGGGACTCTACAGTGAACCCCGCATGATTTTCCTTCATGGAGAAACTCTCATTATGTCCTTCTTCATGAGAAAATCATTTCCCTTTTGCCTTTTGCCCCGATACTTCTATTTTGCCCAATTTACAAGACCGGCGCTAATGACCTTTGTCTTCCCCGCGCTGATGTGTAGAGATAAGCACTATTACCTACATCGATCAGTGCGACTGAGCTGTGTTCTAGTCATGCTGGTCTTGTTATGGAAATTTTTTTAAATTAGAGTCGAAGCTTCCATCTCTAGAAGCTCCGTAATGGAAGTCTGGTAAATGGTTTGGCAGGATGGGGTCAAGGATGACAATTTGGGCTCCTTTACCCTATAATGGTGGAACTACCTCAAGGGATAAGTCCTTCTCCCATGAGAAGAGGATCCATCTCCCATCCATCTTTCCTATATAAACCTCCCTTCTTCCCAAGCACAAGCTAGTTAGGGTGTTGGCTGAGTGTGAGTATACTATTTTGATTAGCCAAGGAAGCTATTACTAGTTGTAGCCATCTAGTTGTCTGAGGGAGAAGTGTATTTGGCTTGGAGTGAAGCCTAAAGGGAAGAGTCTTTAAACTATTTTTGTTTGAAGCCATCATGAAGTGCTAGCAGTAGTGTGTGTGAACTTGGTCTTGTTAGAGGAAGATTGCGACGTCAAGATGAATGGTTGTAATCTCTCTTTCATATTAATATATAAAACTATCGATTGATTTCCTACATGTTTTGTAATATTACATATTCGTGTCTTAACACTTCTTGACTCATTAAGTAGGTTGAATTTCAATTTGTTTATTATTATGTTTGTGTGATGTTGTTGTTTACTTGTTTTAGGAGCTCCAAGAAGGAGGCAAGAGTTTGATGGCTTGAGAAAGCGAGGACATCATCAAGCATGATAAGTGACCAAGAGGTAGGCCCTCTTGGTTGATTCTAATCCAAGGATATCTTTCATAGAATGTATCTATTGTGGCTAGACCCATTATCGGGCTAGAGGAATTCGTTCATGTCTACACTTATAATTTTACTTCACCACATACCCCGGTAGAGTCACTTTAGAAACACAAGCATTGCTTCGCTGCCAGTGAGCCTAGACAATACCCCAATGGAGTTACTTGATTCACCTCTCTTCACGGGAAGCCTTTCCCTTATTTCACCCTTTATTTTATTTATTTCATTTTTCATTTTAATTTTTCAAAGAATTACACATAGGCACTTATTGATTTCATGAGGTGGAAGAGGGATCCCAACTTATTGAGAACAAAAGAGGTTGTTCCTTTAGAGAAGGATATTTATATATACCTTTGACATAATTTTTAAGGTTTCCCCCCTCTCCTTACACTACTCAACTTATTTGACAAGGGTTAACAAAAAATAAAAGACCGATCAGAGTAGGCAGTACTAGTTAAAAGTGCATGCATCATGATTTCACCATGACTCTCTTTGAAAGGAACATATTTTCCACTAGGGTATCATTGACTAAAGGAATTAAATATTCACATAAAGAGAGGGAATAAAAATCTAACCAATTGTTGATAGTAGTACAAGTTGCTCTTGAACTTCACCTTTCTTGTCTAAGAAGCCAAACATAGTTTCATGTGAAACTAACCTATTGCTGCAAAAGAAAACAAAGAAAGGAAAGAAGTGGGATACAACAAAAGAAAGTAAAGTGAATCAAGAAACAAACAAGAAAATAAAAACTACTCCTACTCCTAACCTAAGAAGAGCATAGTCACGTAAAGTGATACTTCCAATGCATCCATTGGTGCATTAGTTGGCCCATGTAGGTGAGAGCATGCATGTCAATAAAGATATACAAGAAAACCAACAAACAAGAAAGATATGAAAATGTAATCTAGAATGTTTGAATCTTGAATGAACCCACAAATAAGTAACAATGAAAAATGCATGAGAGGCACTTTGCAGATGTACCATGGTGTCCTAACACTTTGTAAGTGGAAAACAAGCATGCACACAGTTTCAAACTTGAAAAATGAGAAAACATGAAGAAAGAAGAATTTTTTTGTTATGCAACAGTGCTTGCTATGTACAACTCCTCCAATGATTGAGCGATAGGATCGTGTCACATAGATGGAGGATGCGAAAATGGTATTATATATTGATATCCAATGTGAACACATGAGTGATGAGGATCCTAAAAAGATTCAACATATTTCTGATCTCAAGTGGAACTGACCTCAAGACCATGATAACCTAACATAACCATCTTCTTGGAGTCAAGTGCCTTGAAAACTTGGGGAGGTTCCAATTCATCAGAGGATGGATTATCAAAGACCGTTGGCTTATAAAAATCAATAATGGACAAATCAAAATCATGATTGAATTAACAAACGAAAATATCATGAAAACCATGATAAGAAAGTTCAAGATCACTAACAAAGGAATCCTCATGATCTAACAAATCATACAAAGGGGGTAATAGAAAGTGAGAAATTTCACCCTCTATAATAATATAAATATAAGATGAGAGATTGGGAGGATCAGGGAAGATAGATTTTTCCTCTCCATGTTAAAATGAAAAACTCGCATTCCACGAGTTCTGCAAATGATCGTAAGTACAAACATCCAGAATGGATTTTCACAAGATAGAACAAAAATAGCAGAATAATGGAAGATGATAGGATAATGCGGAAGAGGTGAGGACATAAGGAGGTCATCCTTCACTCTAGATTCTTGTTCAAACTCCCATACATACTCATTGAAAATAATATCGCAGGTTTGTTTTTCAACACCATCTCCATCCAGAACCATATCCTCATGAACATTATAAGAGAGATCTGAGAAAAATGAACACAACACACTAAAATTTGGAGGATCAGAGGGACCGAAGTATAGAGTATGAGGAGATAACACTTCAACACAGTCATCATAGTTATAGCCCAAATCTTCATAGAAATTTACAGCTAGTGAGGTAGGAGGAGATGGTGGTAGATCAACAAGTGGATTCTCAACTTCTCGCACCTCAACCTGTGGAGCTAGAGTTGTTTGATGAGAAGGGGACGAAGGGTCACTTGGGAAAACAACTTTGTCCATATCATATTTAGAAGCTCTAATAACGAGGTATGTTGGGATAGGTTCAAAATATTCTAACTCATGTGGATTTTCAGAAACATGAACAAGATATTGAAACCTTTTAGGAAAGAATTCCCAGTCAACTTCATCTTCAGGAAATTCAAAATAGTAATGAACAAACAATCATGAAAATCTTGAAGAGATCCATCAGGTGATTTTCACAATTTTAAATTTTTTTCTGTAAACATCTTTATGATCATAAAGAATGAGATCACGACATGATTCACGAAAAACTTGTTTGAAAGAGTGTATGGAGGCCGTAGGAAATGTGTAACACCATTACTTTGCACACCCTTGGAAGATGAGAGAAAAAACCCATAGGAAACATCTTGACAGTGGATGTCATGCCTGTCACATAAACCAAGACAATAAAATGTGTTTTGGAGCCAGGTTATTCCACCCTCACCGATGAACTTAATTCTGGACAAGTCATTTAAAATTCTCACCAACACTTTCAAAATCGCAGTTAGAAAAACATGCCAGGGTTGTGATTTGGGAAGAAGTCATGAATTATGTGTATAAATTCATCACATACATCAAGGGTTCAACTTTTCATCTGGCCTTCCTTCTAGTGCTAGAAATGTTGACGGTGTTTGACTTGCCAACATTCAGGGGATCTTGCCGATATGAAGTCCCAAATAGACCTCACACTGTTTGGAGTAGGAGTCCCAACAATGGGTGGTAATGTAAATCCTTGACTATGGCAATGCGTAGAGGAAAGTATGATAAATTTGGGTGAGAGAAAGTGTGTGACCCTGCTAAGAGTCAAGTGGGATGCATGAAGGTTCCAACACATGAAAGGAAAATGAAGTGCACCCCTTGGAAGCCTGCGATAGTACGCAACTTGAAAGGAACACATGAGCGAAATGACATCACAAGATAATATGTAGATTAGTGCACACGTTAAAATGATGAGTTAATCTAACAACATGCTTTCCACAAGATTCATACAAATGTATACAAAATAGTTCAGAAGAATATGCATAAGTTAAATAACGTACATTTCCAATACAACAAGAATTATCTTACTATATTAACAACATATGCATGAAAGTGTGCTGGCTCTGATTTTATTATATAAGTGACATTTCCATACATACATACACCATTGACAACAACGAGTCCCAATAGTGGAAAATTACAATCAAGAACACCTGCTCCTCCATAGGAGTATACTCGCTCTATGCTATGGAGAAGCTAAGGATCTTCACAATACTCCCAAGCTCTTTCTAAACCTAAGCCTAGCAAAAAAATAGGCTCCCAAAAGCCTGTTAGATGAATTATCCGGTTCTATTTATAATAAGAGGGGGTGACTCTTCAACTCTCCTTTGTGACCTTTGGACTACCCTCATGACTCTTCAACTTCTTCACAAAATGGCACATTACATTACATGGTGACTTTTCATATTCCAATATTGACACTTGGAATTTCACTTACAACATAATTACAAATAATATTACATTTTCCACATGTACCCATATAAGACAAAATAGGGTAGAGACAACCTAACAAGACATGACACTATGATTCTAAAGTTTTGGCAAAGTCCAGCTTGACAACCTCCTCTTGTTGTTTCTAGGTCACATATTTGTGCCAAGCTTGGTATTGTATGATGATGTCCCCAAACTTCTTAATGATATCTTTTTGGAAGGGGAATCTAGCCTCCATGGAATCTGGGTACACTCTCTTGGAACCTGTATCCAACTCGTTCTGAAGCATGAGAAACATTTTCTTAAGCTTGATAGGGCCACCAATGAAGTTCTACATGTTGTGTGCGATAAGCTCCAAGCCTTCCTTGGTGGCTTCTCATCTTAGTTGCTCCAAGTAATCATCGATATCCAACCAAACTTGGTTCTTCGATTTAGCATTGGTGAGGGAATCGATTCATGGGATCTAGTGTGTTATCACCAAGACATCCAAAGTAATTTACAACCACACATATGAGGTTCGTGTGTTGCCGATGAATGAGGCGATCTGCTCATTGTTCTAAATCAACATTCAGACCTTTCCTTTCTCCACCTCTTCTTTTGCTTTCATCTTCTTCACTAAGTCAAGTGGGGCACCTTTGTACCACATTTTCAACTCTTGTACATGGGCGATGGGAACATGTATGTTTTTGATAGTTTTAACAAACTATTTTCTCCATTGTTGTAGACCATGAAAATGGAAAAAATATCTATGCACGGTGACAAATATGTCATAGAGCTTCCACATGATTTCTCCTAGTGCTAATACTTCAACAAGTATCACTACCCTCATCTCCCCCAATATAGAAACTGCATTTTGCACTAATGTTGAGAGCTATTCTGCCTCTTTCCTGATAGCCTACAAGTTCTTTTCGAGTTTCTCATTGTTGGTCGTCAAATTCTGAACATTTGATCTTGATTCTCCTACATAGGCCAAGATGTCTTTGACAAGGGTAGTTGGATGTTTCCTAGTGTCTAAAACTATCACCCTTTCCTTAATGAATGCAAGTGATGCGTGATAATTAGGAAATTTCTTCCTTCGCACCATTATAATCCTCTTATGGAACTCATCAAATGATAGATTGTACACATCCATGACCAGATCATCATCAAGGAAAACAACATCTCTTGTTCGCTCAAGTCTGGCTCTACTATTGGAGGTGGTGGAGGATGAGGGATGACTTGTGGTGCTCTTAGCATTAGGTCAATATCTTCATGCTATGTCTTCTATTCAAACTCCATGTCTATTACTTCAATTAATTTCTCAATCTGTGGAGCAAGCTCCTAATCTTGCATCTGTTCACCTTCCTCCTCTATTTCTGGCTATTCTGGGTCTTCAACCTATATCGGTGTTGTTTCCTCCATCATCGTGCCTTAACTTTGTTCTTCTTCTTGCTTCTGCTTCTCTTCTCATTCTCTCCTCCTCAACTCCTATTCTTCCTTAAAATTCTTCTCTGTCTCTTGCAGCTACAGTTATGCTTCTTGCAACATCTACATTTCTCTCTTCCTCTGCTCTTCTCTCTTGATTGTTTCTCCTTCTTTGCTTCCGATGCCAAAGCTTCCTTCATGAGCATAAGATCCACCTTCTTTTTGTAGATTTTCTCTCCCTCTTGCGTGTCAGTAATCTTCCTCTTTCCCTTTTCCTTCATTGGATTGCTCCCTTCTGTTGTTGTTGTTGCTTCCAAAGCTGTTACTATCTATGGAACAACCTTTAAAAGTTCTTGCTATACTAACCATCTCATTGATTATGGAGAAATTGTAGTACTACCTCCAAGGATCCTCCTTTGGCCAATGAAAAGCCCTGCTGATCCACATAAATTAGGCTCTCTTATAGTGGTCCTTGCAAATACTATGGGGATCATACAGATTAAATCATATGATGCCAAACTCAAATCTCACTATGTCCTTAGCTTTGATATATGCATATTTCAATTTTGTAATCTCGTATAATCCAATATGAAAAGGTAGAGTGTGCCATGGTGCTTTCTTCTTCCTATGCAATGCTGTTGACAACCCTGTAGCGGGGTGATATGATACTTCTTGCATGATCAGTTTGTTAGTGGCATACCTTGGTAATATCTGCAAAGGCTTCTCTCCACCAAACACCATGATGAAGGTGCCACCTAGTGAGGCATACCAATCTGTAATGTCTGCTATTGCCTACATTTCTTATCGGGACATGCAAGGTGGATCTTGCTCAAATATAAGCTTATATAGTGGGATGATAAAGTGGCCAGTTAGCCTTGCAATCACTCCTCGATAAATGCAGTTGCAATGAAACTTACAATAGATGTTCACGAAGGTATCTCATGGTGTCCATGTCCATTTCATGTCACGGAACTACTGTTGAGCATATTCCGTCGAATAAGTATGCAACAATATATAATTGTGCTTACTCATTCTTAGGGGGACTCCAGGCCTTAGCTAAAAGGGACTTTAATTGTTGATCCAATAGATCTATCCAGTTGAATGGCCCCCCATCATTCACTAATAAGACTTCCCACCCTTTAGGAAAGGTTTCTGTTATATACCTAGGGGGGATAATATGGGGTACCAAGGGAGGAACCCAAGGTAATAATGTAATAATGGGATGGGCCATAGTAAAAAATAAGGTGGTTAACCCATGTCATGTAAGGGACCACAAGTAGTTAATAATAATGTAAGGGGCCCATGGTATTAGTTGATGGTATGAGGAAACCATGGTAATCATGCATGGTATTGTATGTATGAGGCCTATATAGAGGCTAGAGACTCCACATGGAGAGATATGAAGAGAAGTATTCTTGTATGAATAGGCAGATGGCTTGTAGAGTGCTCTCCTTCCTTAAGGAGTGAATGTACGGTGTTCCCCTACCATAAGGGTTTGATCAATAAAGAAGCATTTCTATCTATTTCTATCTTGTTATTTCTTGGGTTTATTTCTCTTATCTTATATTTTTGGATTAGATCTACAACAAGTGGTATCAGAGCACTTTCTTGGGCACAAAAGTGGAGAATTTTTTTACTTTTGCAGGATTTCGGGGGTGGCGAGTTTGCAGATCAGATCTATACATTTTGGTGCAAGATATGCAAAATCTAATTGCAGATCTGGATTCTATGTGAAAAAATACCCGATTTCAAAAAAACAAATCGGTTGAAACAGAGTCTGGATGAAGGAGATATCGCTGATTTAAAAATCAGTGGGGTTGCAGATAATTTTTCAGTGCAGCGAGTTTGTGGCGTAGATCTGGATGTCCTGGTGCAAGATCTATAAAATATAATTGTAGATATGGAATCTTTGTGAAAAAACACCTAATTTAAAAAAAAAGCAATCAGTCGAATCGGAGTCCGGATGAGGGAGATATCGCTGATTTAAAATCAGCTCTTTTTTCAGAAATTTTGGGTGACGGCGGGAGATTAGCAGCGCAGATCTAAAATTATAGTGCCTGGATCAGGATTTCTATCACATGGGCAGATACAGAATGATTGTTCCATTTCTGAAAATATGTCATAATAAGGATTCTGAGCAATATTGACGAAACTGTGATAATTTCAAATTTTCGCCATTTTTTTTGTGATGGACTTGTATAAATTTGATGGCTCTCATCTAGCCAGATGGATAGCACAAATGGAGACAATTTTTCGATTGTATTACATCAGGGATGATGAGAATCGGTTTCAGATGGGACAAAGAAATTTGGACAAAGAAAGAAGACAATGGTGGCAAGGGCATGAATGTGGCCGTGGAAGGTTCTTGACTTGGGACACCTTCAAAAAAGCTCTTATGGACCACTTTGACCATAAAGCTAATATGGTAGATAAGCTCACACAGACAGATACACAACCCAACAAAGATTTTATTTTTACAGGAAAGAAGGAAACCAAGGAACCTAAAGGGTTATTTTCTGCTGGTATCTCCGTCTTGCAGGTTCATGGATTGATTCAGAAGGAGAAAATAATTGTGTCTATAAATCGAGTTACAAGCAAAATCTCATAAATGTCAACTTGGAAAAAAAATTGCAAGTCCCAAGAAAACACATTGAAAATACGCAAGTTGATGATGAGAATGTTCAAGTGTACAAGGATTTGAAGATTTCTATGGATAAGTATGTGTTGCATAGTGATTTTTATGTTTTAGATATGGATAACATAGATGTTGTTTTGGGATACCCTTGGATGGAATCAGTAGGTACTATCAATATTAATGTACAAAAGAAATTTCTGAAGCTCTGGTATAAAAAGAAGAAAATTACATTACAGGATATTTCCATTAATAAATAGATAGAGTCCAAGGAGGCTGAAGCAGAAGATGTTCCAGGGTCTGACATATCAGATGATGAGCAGTTGATGGTCGACAATCAGACACAAACAGAGGCTGAAGCAGAAAAGGTTACAGGTGCTGATACATCAGAGGAGGACTCAGTGGCTGAAGTCATATTGGAAAAGAAGACACCACAACAGGCACCTCAGCAGGGTGAATTAAAGAAAAAGATACCGTGGGTTAAAACTTCAACATATCATCACCCACATCACCTCGTAAGAAAAAAACCAACAAGATGGCAACATATTAGCCACAAGGACAACAACAGCCGTATGATGGATAGCGAGGAGCGAAGATCCACCTACTACACATCAACACAGAAGAGCTGCCATGGTCAACTTCCATATCAAGCGAGCGAGGCACCAGCGAGACCGAGGGTTCACCTTTCTCTTGGATGGCTAGATGCACATGCATGGTACCAGTAGACTACTCTTTTGAGTAGATCTTATTATTTGTGTTCTTCCCATGTTTTGTCGACGAAACATGCTTAGGGGGGTGGAATGTTATATACCTAGGGGGGATAATATGGGGTACCAAGGGAGGTACCCAAGGTAATAATGTAATAATGGGATGGGCCATAGTAATAAATAAGGTGGTTAACCCATGTCATGTAAGGGACCACAAGTAGTTAATAATAATGTAAGGGGCCCATGGTATTAGTTGATGGTATGAGGAAACCATGGTAATGATGCATGGTATTGTATGTATGAGGCCTATATAGAGGCTAGAGACTCCACATGGAGAGATATGAAGAGAAGTATTCTTGTATGAACAGGCATATGGCTTGTGGAGTGTTCTCCTTCCTTAAGGAGTGAATGTATGGTGTTGCCCTACCTTAAGGGTTTGATAATAAAGACTCATTTCATACTATTTATGGGTTTATTTGCATTGTCTTATATTTTATAATAGATCTATAATATTTTTGGATCAGATCTACAATAGGATACTTCTAGCTCCCAAGCCTCTGAACCATTTTCTCACCTCTCCTCCGAATGTTTGTACAAACAATCGCATAGTTACATCCTCTTCATCAATCTCATATAAATCATAAAACTTTGTCATTTTGTCTATGTGCTGCTGAGCGGACACACTTTGAGGAGTGCCATCAAATAAAGGAATCTTACTCTGATAGTCCGTAGGCATATCATGCAATTGCTGAGGTAAAGCAAGAGGTCCGAAACGAGCAGCGATTGCTCTTGGTGGATTTACTCTAGGTGTTGTTGGTAGAGTGGGTGTAGTTACTGTATGAGGAATATGCGGAGGAGAAGCGATGTGGGATGAAGGAGGGGAATTATCTGCAGATTCAGAATAAGTAATTATAGGTTGCACAGGAATCGTAGGAATGAAAGGTGGTTCTGTAGGAATTCTAGAAGTAGATGCCGTGACGGTGGATCCAATGTTTGCAGATACAACTTCTAAGAACTTAGCAAGATTAGCAGCTTGGATGTCGGTTTGAAGGTGCCTCAAGATAAAATTGTCAATTAATTTATTGTGCCTTTCAAATTCTAGAGCTGTAGCAAAGTCAGGATTTGGAACAATAGAATCAAGAGTGTTTTCAGACTTGGTTTTAAACAATGACAATTCAAACCTTGCGTCAAAAGGAAGTTCTTCAAGGTATTCAAAAATTTCGGGACATGAATGAGATTTTACCAAGGGAGTCGCCGAGCTTTCTTGACGGAGGATTTTTTGAATCAAATTTGGATTTTCGTAAATAGGAGGTGGATTCGGATCTGGATTAGCTCTTGTATGTCTTTTTGAAGCCAGTGTGCTTATCAGAAGATCAAAGTAATAAAAATAATTCAGCCAATCATTTGCTAGACTCAATCATCCAAAGGTCTAGAATGAACAAAAGTACTGGGGTGATTTGCGAATCAAGTTTTCACAAGCTAACCGGAGATCGACTGAAGCAGCATTTATCTACTTTCGCTTATGCATAGCAAGAGCATTTCGAAAGCTACCTGGCGTGACTTTAGACTCCGTCTAAGACTTGTGAAATAAACTCATTAACAAGCAAACCATTTGAGATTTTTTCCCAGTGGAGTCACCACTATGTTAGCGCTCAAATCTGCCTTAGGTTGAAATAGGGCAAGACTCAAGGCCACATCAAACCACGCTCAGCCTCGTAGCTAGCCCTACGAGGACAACAGAGGGCTCTATCTAGGTCAAACTCAGCAAAAGATAATCGAAATGGCTCGATATGACCGAATTGATGACTGATTTTAGGCTAGGTATGAAGTACAAAGAGTTTAGAATTGAGTTTTAATAATTTTGTTGAATTCAAGGGAAAGGCAAATTTGGGTGCGGGGATGAGGCACAGTTTTTGCAAAGGTCCACTTGGGGCAAGATAGGAAATTGTTTTGATGCCTTAAAGCAGGTGAGATGGGTAGATCAGACTGGTGAGGGGTTAAGGAGAGAAAGGGGTCTCAAGGATTCTCCTTAAACTGAAGAAAACATAAAATATTAAACAAATTTATAGGCAGAGCATAACAATTTCATGGATTCTACCTTAAAACTTCATTTGTTTAATAAAAGAAGATTCAAAAGAGATAATGATGCACATACACAACTTATAAGTACTGAGAGAAACACACCATCAACACATAAATCCACATGGATCCCAAATAGTGCTGCAAAACCCTAGTCTTTCCTTTGCCAAAAATGCAGATAAGATATGTACAATATAGTCTCAAGCTATTCCCAAGAGTCCAACCTTGAAAATGACTAAGAAAATACATAATATAGGCAATATAACACATTCCCTTGCCTCTAGGGGTCGAGCTCATCATCCTAGGAGCTATTTCAACCAATTCTAAACTAAGCACTACAATCTAGGCAGTCAAAACAACTTGCCTCTATAAGCTAGGAAACCAATTCATTCATTACATTTTCATTATTTTATGAATGAATCATATAGAATAGGTAAATAAGTGTCATAACAACATAAATATCCAATAATTAAATCAATGAAGGTGAAAAATCCCATCACAAGTCAAAACAGGTGAAACTGGCTTGATTCGCTGAGTCGGGGAGGAAAATTGAGTCAAAACACCCTGTGCTCTGCGCGCCTTTGCAGCCACTTTTGGGGCACTTCCCGGCATCCCAATTGAGCTCACGTTGGCTTGTTGGAAAGGTCTGGATGTCTAATTTCCAACCCAAGTGGACTTTTTCGATTTAGTCTCGATTTAACCCTCCAAAAGTGGATTCCCCCAGAAGTACTTCCTGCTGGTGCAAAAAGTGGTAGAAAGGTGATTTTCATGAAGTTTTCTGAGCTTTTGATCACCAAAAACTTGATGAAATGCCTTGGAAATTGCTGATCATGTGTATTTCATCATGAAAAATCCAAAAATGTAAGCCACCTATGATTTGGACCTCTCCATCTTGTGGGTCGCGTGCTGAGCGCGACGCATAGAACCCAAAAACCTGTTTTACAAGCCAAAAATTTTGAAACGACACAATTTTCTCCAAATTTGCCCAAAATTGGAGTGAAGACCCTATATCATGTATCATGCTCAACTAGTGAAGCCTCGGCCAAAACTTGAAATGGATTAGGCCTTTTGCGTTGTTTTTGTGCTTTGCTCAAATGCCTTTTGAGGACCTTCATTCTCGCTTTGCAAACATGCATGCGAGCCCAATAGTGAGTCTTCATGTGGAAAAGCATGTCCTTGTCCCTGTTTGCCTTTGCCAACAACTTTTCCAAGTGAGTGTTCACCCGGATGAGCATTGATTCCCAATCAATAGGCATCAAATCACCGGGTCTCCTACGAGCCAATTCTCGGTCTTCACGAATCTTGCGCAGCTCATAAAGTTCATGCTCATCCTCCAACTGCTTGTTGCGCTGCTATAAGTAGTTGATCACCCATTTAGCCATCTGCAATTTCATTTGCAGTGACTCATTCTCGGCCCTTTGCTCTTCAATGACCTCCTTAAGCTCCGAGTTGGGCAAACTAGCATCAACATCAATGATACCGGTATCCTGAACTCTTGAAGGACCTTCATCAACCATGGGTCTCTTGTCCCTGTCCTGAATCTGTACCTGCTCTGTAGATGGAAGCAAGACCCCTTCCACATGATGTGGAGATAATACTCGCTCTGCTGATGATGTCAACGAGACCCCTTCCACCCCTGGTGGAGATAGTACTCGTCGTGCAGCTGCCTCATCATGGACGATCTCTGGAGGAGGCTGTAGCGCGGAAAATAAATCACGAGAGATGAAATCCTCCCAAGCAATACCCTACTGTGCCAACTGACGCATCACTATGATTTTGATCAACGCATAGTGATATATGCTCCTATGCTGATGTGCCAGGGTCTTCCTCTGTACTAAGGGTACCATCTTCTCTATGTTTCGGCACATGAAAAACAGAATGCTCATCATACGTACCCGTGTGAAATGCATCAACAAATGTACATGGTACGCATAGAGACGTGAAAATCTGCCCTCACAGCTGAAATACCGAATGATGAGTTTCATCAATGGTGCAAACTCATCTTTCAGGTATCTAAAAGGAAAGGCTGCGCTCAAGTGTCTGATATATGCGGGCTTGACATATGGCTCATAATAATATCTGTCCAACATCTGGCGTTTACTCCATTCCTCCCCCACATTTGGTATCCCGGTGGCCTGAGAAATAGTGTCGAGTGACAAAGTGAAATCCACTCTGGCAAGGTTCAAATGACCATCCTGTAAGTTAAGTACAAATAGATGGACCAGTTCCCGATGATGCTGAGCTTGTGAGATCATCTCATAATATTGGTAACATGTTAGGCGCCGAAAACAATCCATTGCAAGCGGGCAAGCTTGCAATTGAGCCAAAGAGGTAGGCTCCTCCCTAACATGCTGTCCACTTTTGCCACCCCTGTGATACCTCTGTGGCACATTAGGGACATTGACCTCCGGTGTAGAGTCACTATCATAATCCTGCTCATATATTGACTGAGTCTCTAACATTTCTCTAACAACAAGGTGGCTGGAATATATATATTTGCTGATATAAAACTATGTGCCAAAAGTTGACTGTTGACTTTTTGTCTCTTTATCAAAATGTTGTAACCAAGGGGACATAAATGACGGGAATTGTTAGGAAAAGGGAAGAATTAGGGAAATGGGAACAATGGAAATAAAATGAGGGAATTAGGGAAGGGACAAGGGGCATAGAAATGTTTTAGGGTTTTGAAATAAAGTAGGGATCATATGGTTATAGGAGAAGGGAGAGTTTAGGGTTTTGAGAGAAGAAGATGTAGAATTTGATGAGGAATAATTGGGGAAATATAGTTTAGGGAATATAAGAAATGTGAAACAAGGGTAAAAAGAAGCCTTGGCAGCAATGATTTTTTAAAACCCTACAACAAACTTTGCACTTGACCTTATAGCAATTTGATGAACATGGAGGGTTTTTTACACTTGGTTTTCATGACAAAGATATGCTAACTTCTTCATATACACCATGAAAAAACAAAATCAAGTCATGATTGCAGGCCTACCTGAGAATTTAGGCGTGAGGAGAGGTGATTTGAGCGATTTCTTGGTGAATTTGTAGTCACAAACCCTATGCGTTGCGCGCTTTACCCAACGCGCTGCATACTCTGAATGTGTCACACCTGTGTTAATTTACACAACAAAAAGTGGCCTGATGCGCCGCGCGCCTATGCTGATGCGCCGCGTGCCCTGGAGCTAACCCAAATACTCAAAAACTTGCCTCAAACTTGCAAAATCACCCTTGAATGATGCTCTTAGCTCTCAAAATGTGGAATAGGTTGCAAATGATGAGAAATGTCTTGATATAACATCCATTTTAATTTTTGCTCTATGAAAACCCATTTTTCTTATGTTTGGTTGTTGACACTTTTTCAAAATTAATAGGCTCTGACCTTTTTGGTTTCCTTCATAAAATAGGTTGAAATGATGATTTTCTCTAATAATTTTTTGCAGGGATAGCTCTCATATGCTTCAGCAAAGGAGACCAAGGCTGCACTTGAACAATTGAAGAATTGAAAATTTTTACAATTTTTACAAAAATGAGGTGGCGACTTGTCTTCAAAACAGAGTTTTGAAGAGAAGTCCTTATTCAGCTGTACAATGGTGAGAATTATTGAAGTGATGATCTATCTAAGACATCCCTCTAGCCTGCAGGTCTTCTAAGACTTTTCAAGACTAAATTAGCTCAAACCCTAGACCTAGACCTAAAAATTTAAAATATGACTAAATGACTTGTGAAACTTTATGACTTATCCTGAACTAGTAGTGATATGCACGAGGGGAATGAATGACACAGACCAGTCCATCAGAGTTATGGCATGCCTAACGAAATGCAACTGATGAAAACTGGTGAGACACCTAAAACATGAAATGCGAAAAAGAGCTTTGATCTCAGATGGAGGGATAACTAGACCGACTCTAACAGTTCCTTTAGGCAATGAAGCAACCCTTTTAGGGACTTAAGAGCCCTCAGTTTATGGAAATTTGTGATTGGGGTTGAAGTGCCCAAAAATGTCTATAACAGTTGCCCCCTAAAGCATGAGGTCGTTAATTGTTTTTGATGTTGGGTGAAATGCTTTACTATGAGGATCTGAAGTTTTCCCGAGCTTGGAGGTGACCTGTAATAAGATACAATACAATACATTGTATGACAACATTTTTTCATGATCTAGCTGAGGCGGGCATTCCCATGCTCAGCTTTGTAAACTCATTTTCATGTACATAGGACAAAGGATCGTCTATGTGACAGAATGATGATATGGACACATCATCCTTTGATTTGGATGATCATCTATTCGGCAATGATGTACACTGGATGTTTTTATATTCCTGAATATATCGTAGCCCGGATGGATGAAACTAGATCCAGGGTCTTCAAACTCGGCCAATCTTCACTCGGAGTACAAGTCGATCCATGTGAAAAATGTTTTTGGAGTCGAACATGGAAAGACATCGCCTGATTACCAGCTAATGATGTAAGTTGTTAATAGGCACGAGAGGAATCACCAATAATGACAATGATCCTCAAGGTACTACAGTACAATCTATGTGGTGTGAAAAAGGGACTTGGCGTCGAACACCACGCAAAATCTCTCGATCGAAGGTCATTGATGTAAACCTGTCGCCGAAAGTGAGAAACTTGCCATTGAGGCATGCAAGCTTCAAAGTACTGAAAGGGTTGTTCCTAAGTCAACTTCTTGGATAATGAGCTGATGTCGAAAAGAAGTGACCTGTCGTAGTAGGGCCCTAATGAATCCCACATCAACGACACGGAACGAATAAAATGATTTTGGAGGTGAAAACAAACTGACGATATAAGGGTTCAGGGTGGCGGTCATGAAAGAATGAAGCATGAATGAATTGTTGTGGGTGAGACTCAGGTGAATTATCTGAATGACTTCTCTTGAACATATCAGCGACACTGACGATGGATTGGTAGCGTTAACCCCAGAGATGGATGGTGTGAACCAATGGTGAGGACCAGTGGACGGAACAACCCAACCTGGCATGGATGCGGAAAGAAAGTGTCATGTTCAAGAGCGACTTGCTACCAATAAAGTTTCTTTTTGTTTTCTTCCCAATTTTCCCCAGTCATTGCTGACCAGTACCTCTTTATTTTTTTCAAGCTTGAGGAGGATAACATATTCTTGTTCTATAATTCGCCCTTCGGGTGAACCTATCACTATATTTTAGTGAGTCTAGTGACACTGAAACTCGTTCTCGTCCTATTGGATGCCTTTGTCGCTATTTAGTTTAACGAGTTTAACGACAAAGATAACTCGGTCTCTTTCAATTTTAGAGAGTCTGAAAGAAACAAAAAGGAGACTCCGAAGATTCTTTTTCGTTGTATAATCCCTTAAGTACGAAAAAGCGTAAAATAATACAAAAGCGATGAATTTTCGATAGTTTTAACGAGCCGAACATGACAAGCGCTCGATCTTTTTGTGTAATAATCCCTCAGGTCCAAAAAGATTAAAATCTAGAGGAGGGATAGCACTTCATATTCCTTTTAATGAGCCAGAGAGGCCAATTGCTTGGCAATATTTTCATATTTTATGAGTCAGGTGAAAAGAGCTTAAAGAAGACTCGTCTTCAAGGAACGAGTGATGGTTTCAGGTAGCAGCTGATTCCAGGTAAGGTTTGGAATTTTCCAATCACGGTAGTGTTACAAGGATGGCTAGCAGAGTCACTCTTCACAGATGTTCCTCGAAGGGGTAAAAAATCATATGGGGGTGAATGACCGGCTAAAACAGAGTGGAGGTGATGGCGAGAACATGACCAAGGCTCAAAAGTTGGCGATAAGACATTCACGATGGTTATTTACCCGTTCATTTTTAAATGAGCTTAAACGCAGGGAGAAACACTTGCTCATGACTTATGTTTATTTTTTAACGAGCATGAACTATGCTCTAAAACTGCTCGTGGAGAGTTTATTTTTTAATGAGCTTGCACTCTGCGACAACATTGCTCGCCAGTCATATGATGAAAATGTCTCATTTCGAGATGCTATTTTGAAGTGGCTTACATCTCTAAATCTTTGCCACGAATCCTTTCTTTATGCAAGTTAGGAAACGACTAACCTTATGGGTTTAAAGGATTAGAGGTCCTACAAATTTAAAAAATAAATAGCCACTCTTCACTTGCATGCAGAAAGGTTTGCATGCCCCCAAGTATAGCGGAGTAGAGTTTCCAGGTTACCCCTCAATTTGCAGACAAAAAATTTGTTTTATCGGGAAAGGCCTACCTTCTAACAGAGGTATCTTATCCGGTCTAATTCCCTTTTCCTAGATAGACAGGGATCAGACTAGTCATATATCCTTCTCCAAAACCTACCCTATACCCAGAGTTTTCCTACCGAAGCTGACCAAGGTGCATGCCCCTTGGGTTTCAGTCACATCTTCCCGAATCACTCGCGCTCATCAGGTGGACGGACTGGAGACCGATGAGACATTTCTTGCGTGAAAAGACAATTCAGGGATGGCATTTGACTATTTGCGATGTGTGAACTGGGGAATGACATTTGGTCTATGAGCTTGACCATTTTGCCTTCGTGCGGAAAACACATTACTCTAAAGAGTGAGGAGACGACGACTCCCATGCAATAAATAAGTCGCGTCCAAAGAGTAGATTGTAATCTAAAGGCCTTGAACTACATAACGTTCTGTGAACAGTTTTCCTTCTCATGTAATGGGCACATTGGAAGGAATCCTAAGGTTGACTGGTTCCCTTTCGAAGCTTGTAGATTCTCATTCAGGCAAAAGCGTGGCGAACAAACGCTTTCCAAGTAGTTGAGGAAAGGATACTCACAGAAGCCCCTTCATCGATGATGGTACCAACCATGACCATTCTATAAGCTTGTACAATAATTCTGAATGGTACACTGGCTGGTAAATGGGGTCTGGCTAGTAGGTTCCAGTCGAAGGAAACCACTAGGTTGCTTGGTGGTGGGACCGAATAGACGGCCGGGTAGGACTCTGGTGAACTTCCTTCCTACGGTAAAGGAATAGGAGGACTGCCCCCAAGCTCATCGGAGTCGGTGTTGATGAAAAGAATTTGAACGGTGTCGTTCTCTTTCTCTTCAGTGACGGTATCGTTCGAGGATGAACATTCCGAAGGCAATACCAGGTCAACTGCCGTATCGACCCTTTGAATTTTGTCTGGTATGGATTCTGAAGGTTCATTTTCGACGATAGATGCTTCAGCTGACCACAACGATGGGCCAGCTAGATTTTCAACTGGTGGAGGACTCGACAAGAGTTTTTGATATCCAGGAGGAAGTCGTAACGGTGAAACCAGACGATTATCTAAAACTCTTTTAGCCTCTTCAAGGAAGCGACAACGGTGCATGGCATGATCACCTTCACACAACTTACAAGGAATTCTAGGATTCATTCTTTGTCCATGTGCTTCACTTTCACTGGTCGACGGTGAGCATTCAACATGATCTCCAGAGGTTGATGCTACTGGGTGGTGAAAACGAGGAGACCAGTCCCCTAAGATCCGAGGGATGCAGGGACAATCTCGGTGATAGTGGTCTCCATTGCAGATGACGCAAGGAGATTTAGGTTTTGACTGTGCGGTGTATGGATTTTTGCTAGATGATACTTGGTTGTTCCCTTTCCATTTTGGTTCCTTTTTCTTCTTTTCCTTTTTCTCTTTCTGCTTCTTCTTCTTCTCAGTTACTTGAATTTTAGCTTTATCGGCTTTATCAAGCGAAGATGGAGGAGGAGAAGGAGAATCAGATGAAGTAGAAGGTTGGGAAGAAACTCTAGTGTCGTCTAGTTGCTGGTTAGACTGTTTAGGAATTGTGGGATTCTGAACGACAGAGGCAGAGAAGAGCCAGACTAGCAAACCAATTGTCAATCCTGGAAGTAACAAAGTGGCCATATGGGGTGGACCAACATCTCCCCAAGATAGGAAGGGACTGGGATTTCCTTCACGGGTAAATCCTTGGTTAGTAGACTCCATTTTCTCAGCCTGAATATCAACGGGGGAATTTGTGACGTTATTCCGATTTAAAATAAATTTTTAGACGCTTGGACACAACTTGTTTTTTCAATTTTAAAGAGTCGAGAAAAAAAAAAAGATGACTCAGTCGCCTTCAATTTTTATTGAGCTTGAAGTGACAAGCGCTCAGAGGACCTTTTCCATTAAGGAGTCTGAAAAGGAGCAAAATGGACTTCTCTAGAGATCTAGGTAGAGAGGATTACCAAACCAATCATAAAACTGCAGAATACCTTTTACGATACGGCAGTCAGTCTTCCCGAATGCTGTGTTCGGTGCATTACGATCAATAGGGTGGCAAACACGTCTTCCTAAGGATAAAGGATGCAACCCATAGTGGTCTTCCAATATATACGCAACGGTACGTGGGAGCACAAGTCTGTACTAGCACATATCATCTCAGAGTGGAGGAATCACCCAACCAGCACTGAAAGCAACAGTTACCAGGCTTTAAGATGCTGGAATACGTCTCTGGCCTAGAACTCTAGATGTTGCATTAAGTTCCAAAGCATTGTTAGATTCATTGAGATTTATTTTAAGTTGATCTTTCTTAGCAGTTTGCCTTTCAGGTTCACCACATGATGTATGTAAAATTCCTAAATGCAGTCTAAGATGATAAATAGACATTTTATCTTCTTTCAGCAATGAAAATCCTAGCTACTAAAGGGGAAGAAATTCAAGCATCTTTTCTTCACAGAGCATAGAGCACACGCTAATATGCACAGTCGTAAATCAAGCCAAGCATTCAAGATGTAAATGCACATGCATGTATTGGTTTTCAGTTCCCTTAATGTGTAAATGACACTAAGAAAACTATGTGCAAAATTGAAATACTTTTAAAGTGACTATACTGAAAAAAATTCTTTTTCAAAAACGAAGTGAAAACGAGAGAGACACTTTGCGATTTTGAAATGGAAATTTCTTTTCGACACTTTAAAACTAGTAAATCAAGTCTTATGCAATGATAATTGTATAATCAACTATCTAAAACAATGTGATTGCTTTCTAAAAATGAAAATGACAGCTACGACACTTTCAGATCTAGAGACGACAGTTTGACTATGTTATTTTTTGTAAAAGAGAACTAAAACGACGCACAATACATAAAAAACATTTATAGTTCTTTGCACTAAGGAGGCAGAATAATGCAAGAGAAGGGAGTATTCACAGAAGCACACTGATTACAGACAGCAAAAACTCTTGAATAAGACTGAAAACAGTATCAATCCTCCCTGATCATCTCACCTGTTACATAGTGAACTCAGTATGCAGTGTAGTTACTCCATTCGGGAAGTGCGATGCATATAGGCTACCTTGAAGGCAGGGTGCGATGGTTATTGTGAGAGAATCTGAACGAGACTTCACTCACAGTTTGCAGTTTAGTTCAGGTGTTTAAGCTGAATAAGTACAGATCAATGTATGTGAAAACATAGGGGTGATTTTAGAGGTTACTAAAGCCACTACTTAGGGCAATTAGATTGCTTGCAGATCTATTGTTTAATTTATAAACAAAAACCCGGATATTGACTGAAGCAACATTGATATACTTTGCATTTGTATGACGAATGCAGTTCGAAGGCTAGCCATCTTGACTTCAGGCTCTGTCTCTATGTTTATAAAAGAAACAAGGATAGATAGGCTAACAAGTAATCTAGTCGCTCCCCAGTGGAGTTTCCATTTTGTTATACGAGAATAGTGTCCACACGGATGCTGCTATTCCCACTAAGATGTGTGGCTATCTTAGAAACCAACAATCAAAGTCTATTGTTGATTCCTTTTATGAAAATAGATGAGAGGAGAACCAAGAGGGCCAACCTGAGTCTTGCACTCGATTCCATCTCCTTCTTGATAGAGTTTTGCTGTTCGCTCTTTGTCTACTCAGCTTCAAAAGGGACCTGTAGAATCATAGCAACATACTACTATGCAAGAAACGAAAATCTAAATTCACAAATAATGTAGGATCAGATGTACATTAACCATATTCAAACACATATAAACAAGTACACCAGGATATGGAAGGAAATAAGAATAGCTTTATTCAGATAAAAGTAGCAAGAGGATTACAACCATGAGCAGCTCTAACCCAACATCATCTTCCAGCTAAGAAGCCCTTCTTTCACCTCAAGCAAAGGAAAATCACCCAACACTATGAATGTACACAAGAATACTGACAACACTTCTCTATAGATTATAAAATTCCAGCCTCTGGATCTCTGTGATGAGCGATCCATATATAGATGATTACAGAGAGGTGAGTCATCTTTTGGGATCTTGATTAGTGTCTTCTCTCTGATAGTTCCTGCTTCCACTTGGAGAATGAAGATCTCTTACTCATCCCTGGTCTAAAATGGAGTGGCAAGTGTCAGAGGGGAAGCTTCTGGAAGATTCCATGATCTTCCACCTCGCATTTTGGTCCCTACCATTTGTCCATTCCCGACCATCGCACCTTACAGAGGAGCAAAACAGTATGCATCACACCCTATACATTGGGAAGGTGATATGCATCGCACCCCCATCATGGAGCTTTCAGTATGGTCCAGTTTTGACCATTTATGAGCAGTTTTCAGTGGAGAACTTCTGGGAGATGATGTAATCAGTTGACCTTGTTCCTTTAGGTAGTGAAGCAACCCTTTTAGGTACTTAAGAGCCCTCAGTTTATGGAAATTTGTAATTGGGGTTGAAGTGCCCAAAAATGTCTATAACACCCCTGGTAACTAGCTCTCATCCTTAGTTGGGGTTTTCCAAATCGTAGGCACATCATCCTCTTGCATCTGCGCCAATCCTCAAAACTTCCCTGATGCATAGCCCACCACCTTGTAGGTGTCTCGCATAGTGCACATTTCAGAGCATCAAACCGTTGCTATTCTGGTACAGTGCTTTCAAATTTGTTCAGGAATTCCTCCACCGCTATTAACCCAACATATGTAGGTAGATCCCTTGCTTCTGTTGTCACGTAGTGTAGTGATCTAACCATCATGTTGCAATTAACCATTGTTACTTCGTGTAGCCGATTCTGCCAGCGCTTTATTTATTCATCTAAATCCGAAGTGCAGGAGCTTTCACGCTCCCACGAAATCCTTCCATCTACAGTCGGATTCACCCAATCTTGTTCTCGTACAGTTATCTTGTATATGCAATCGAGATCGTCATCACTATAATCATCACGCACCGGTTCAGTGTATCGCTCTCCTTCGGCTAGATCTAGCGGTACTACTACTCGTAGTGACTTTTTCTCAAAAATCATTTTGCACTTCCTCGGACTTATGACTCCATTCATATTGGTGGCCTAGTTTATTCCTAGTAGCACTAGATAGGGATTGCTGTCATCGACAATCTCTATCACTTAAAAATTTGGCTGCGCGCTCACACCTTCAATATCCACCACTACCCCTTGTAATCTTTCCATGGGCACGAACTTCTGTTGGTTCGCCATTTACAACTGAATAGGAGACCATTGTAGCATGGGTCTATCCATGCGTTCCCATGTTTGTTTCAGCAGTACATTCACATCCGATTTGAGATCCATGATTACCTAATCCATTTCATATTTGTCGATTTGCACAGTCAACCTCATTTCCCTTCCTGTGCACAATCCATGCTTTCCAAGTTTCCGGACGACGCACGATTCTCCTGACCCTACGCACCTAGTGATAAGTTCCTATAGTCCTTTTACTGCCTTGCTGTCACATAGCAGTTTCATCCATGTCTCCAGAAAGGTAGTGAGCATTGAAGGATCCATCCCTAGTTCTAGTTGATCCTTACTACCTAAAGTGGAAGCCTCTGTGAAGCTCTTCGTAGCTTCCATGAATGTCTCCTTCGTGCATTCTAAATCAAATTTGGGTTCCTTCGTAGAAGCCTTGCGAATCCACGCACTTTCTTCTGACTTCATACCTTTATCATCTCCAATGGTCATACCACTCATGAGCATGATGTTTACATTTGGGTCTTCTTCGCATAGCTCAGAACTAAGGGGCAGTCTTTTGCCTCACGATCAAATTGAGTATAGTACAAACATGATGTCCTTGTCGGGTTTGTACAATTGTGGGCATAGTGCCTTAGCCCTCCAAAATTGTAACAAATTAGTTGTCTGTGACCCCTTCCTAGTCCCATTCCACCTTGACCTCATCCATGCCCCTAAAATGCATTCATCATGGCCTACTGACCTGTAAATATTACAAAACAATTGTTGGGACGTCTGCGTATACTCCTGCAATAGATGAAAATTATCTGTAGTGTGTTTTCCTCCTATCTGACAGATCTTCCACCATATTGTAGGTGCCACACTTGGTCCTGCTTGTGCCTTAGGTCTTAATGGCATTGGCCCTCCTCCCGCTAAGTAATTCGCCAACACTGGACAATGGTCCTTGTCATGCCCCTGGCCTTTGCATTTTATGCACCATATCTCCTCACGCACCTCTAGCCAAGGTGTCCTGTCCTGTTTCATACTATGCATCTTCAGACAAAGATTTTATATTGTAGAATTGAGGCTTTTGTGATCCATCATAGTTATAAGAAGATTTCAGAGTAAATCACATTAGGTAAGACATTTGCCGACGCATTTCGAACCAACTAGTGTGGTTCATCGTCAGGACAAGTTGAGGAGACAGATCTAGTCTAGCACTTTAAATAGTTCGATCAGAGATTCCAACAGCTAAAACCAATTAACGTCTAATTTTGACCCAAGGACCTTATTACCTTATTATTATTCTAATTAATATTATTATTTCCAATATTTATTATTTTATTAGTAGAAATCACTTAAACTAGGTAAAAAATAAAATAGATTAATATTTATTTATTTAAGTTCATAAAAATAATTATATATAAAACCCTTTAACCAAAATATCAACTACTATCCTTCAGGAACAAAGATAAATTAGGTAAAAAATCCCCTATTTACTTAAGGTTAGTTTTAAAAATAATTTTGCTACAATATTTAATTATATAAATACAGCAACAATAAATGGAGAAAAGTCAAAAGCGGAGAAAAGAGTTCTCATATATACTAACGTAATGTATAGTAAAAATAAATAATAAGAACACACCAACAATATATACTAGTATAATATAATCAATATACCTATATTTTCTTAATATCTACTATTATAATTAAGGAATTAGGTGAATAAATACCCCAAAGAATTAGCCTAAAATCTTAATACTACTTATATACCAATAAGAAATGTATAATAAAAAATATATAAAAAAGTAATGCATAGAGGTAACGAAAAGTAACCATTATGTATTCATAATAAAGATATATGTATAAATATACAAATAAATCGTCACCTTGTATAGTAATTAAAATAATAACTTAGTAAATAAAATATATATGGACAAATAATCCTAATAAATAAGAATTAAGGTAAATTAGGTAAAATTATTATTTAAATAAAATAAAACAATATATAATACATAAAGTACTATAAATAAAAAATCATACATAATATGAATATCCCCTATTTACTTAAGGTTCGTTTAAAAATAATTTAATTATAAAATCTAAGTATATAAATAAAACTACAATCAATGGAGAAAAGTCAAAAGCGGATAAAGGAGTTCGTGTATAAAAGAATATTCCTATATACTAATGTATAATAATACAACAGAATGTATAGTAAAAATAATTAATAAGAACACACCATATATTAAAATCAATAATAATACTATATGTACACTACATAAGCTCCTATTTCATACTAACCATATATACGAGTCTATATAATATAATCAATATACCTACAGTTCCTTAATAATTAAGGAATTAGGAGAATAAAGACCCTAAAGAATTAGCCTAAAACCTTAATAAAATAAGTAATGTATAATAAAA
>APFE030521339.1:98408-129637 GCA_000404065.3 Pinus taeda | reverse complement strand
ATAGTGTGTTCTTATTATTTATTTTTTACTATACATTATGTTGTATTATTATACATTAGTATATATTAATATTCTATTATATACGAACTCCTTTCTCCGCTTTTGACTTTTCTCCATTGATTGTAGTTATAGTTATATACTTAGATTTTGTAATAAGCAATCCTTAAGTAAATAGGGGATATTCATATTATGTATGATTTTTGATTTATAGTACTTTATATATTATATATTGTTTTATTTTATTTAAATAATAATTTTACCTAATTTACCTTAATTCTTATTTATTAGGATTATTTGTTCATATATATTTTATTTACTAAGTTATTATTTTAATTACTATGCAAGGTGACGATATATTTGTATATTTATATATATATCTTTATTATGAATACATAATGGTTACTTTTCGTTACCTCTATGCATTACTTTTATATATTATATATTTTTTATTATACATTTCTTATTGGTATATAAGTATTATTAAGGTTTTAGGCTAATTTTTTAGGGTATTTATTCACCTAATTCCTTAGGTATAATAATAAATATTAAGGAAATGTAGGTATATTGATTATATTATGTATACTAGTATATATTGTTAGTGTGTTCTTATTATTTATTTTTTACTATACATTATGTTGTAGTATTATACATTAGTATATAGTAATATTCTATTATTATGATATGCGAACTCCTTTCTTCGCTTTTGACTTTTCTCCATTGATTGTTGTTATATTTACATAATTAAATATTGTAACAAAATTATTTTTAAACTAATCTTAAGTAAATAGGGGATTTTTACCTAAATTATCTTTATTCCAGAAGGATAGTAGTTAATATTTTGGTTAAAGGGTTTTATATATAATTAATTTTATGAACTTAAATAAATAAAATATTAATCTATTTTATTTTTTACGTAGTTTAACTGATTTCTACTAATATAATAATAAATATTGGAAATAATAATATTAATTAGAATAATAATAAGGTAATAAGGTCCTTGGGTCAAAATTAGACCCAAGGAATCTCTGATCGAACTATTTAGCTGTTGGAATCTCTGATCGAACTATTTAAAGTGCTGGACTAGATCTGTCTCCTCAACTTGTCCTGGCGATGAACCACACTAGTTGGTTCGAAACACATCGGAAAATGTCTTACCTAATGTGATTTACGCCGAAATCTTCTTATAACAAAGATTTTGTAGTTGCGCATGGATTTGTTGGACTCCCAGACTGTTACTGGGAAAACTAGTGTCCATTTAGAGTTGTTAGTCCCACTAAGATGGGTAGCTATCTTAGAAACAAACAAACTAAAGTTACTTGTGTCTTCCTTTATGAGAGAGAGATGAGAGAGAAGCATAGAGTACCAACCTTAGTCTTTTGCTTGGCTCCTTTCTTGTTTCCTCCCTCCTTTGACAGAGCTTCGCCACTCTTTCCTCACTTGTCCTGCTTCAAAGAACACCTGTAGAGTCAAAGCAACATAATTCCATCAAAGAATAGAGATCTATAACCATAAACAATATAGGATTAGATGTATATTGACCATACAAATGCATACACCAATACAAGATTCAGAAATATACAAGAATATGGAGGAAAACTCAAATAGCTTTATTGATAAAAGTAGTAGAAGAGAGGATTACAACCCAGTGGTCTGACCCAGCACCATCCTCCTAGCATGAAAGCCCTCTTCACCTCATGAAAAGCTAGATCACCCAACACTATGATGTTTCACAGGGAAACCAACAACACTTACTTACAAAATACAAAATTCCAGCCTCTGGATCTCTAAGATGAGGGATCCATATATAGATATTTTCAGGGGGGTGAGTTAGCTTCTGGGATTTTGATTAGTGTCATTTCTCTGATAGTTCTTGATTACACTTGGAGATTTCATGATCTCTTACTCATCTCTGGGCGAATTCAGATAGGCAAGTGTCAAATGAGAAGTTTCTAGAAGATTCTCTGAGTTTCCACCTAGCAAACGGCCTCTGCCATTTGTTTGCTCTCGCTCATCACACCCTACAGAATGGCTTTTCAATATGCATTGCATCCTCTATGTGTAACAGGTGAAATGCATCGCACCTTCAGCATGGAGCAGTTTGTATGGTCCAATTTTGACCAGTTCTGAGCAGTTTTTTAGGGAGAACTTTCGGGGAATAATGTAATCAGCTGACCTTGTTTCTTTAGGGTATGAAAAACACTTTTAGGGTCTTAGAAGCCCTTGTTTTATGGACATATGTGATTGGGGTTGTAGTGCCCAAATATTTCTATAACAGTTGCCCCCTAAAGCATGAGGTCGTAAATCTTCTCATGTCGGGTGAAATTCTTTATCATGAGGATCCGAGGTTTTTTGAACTGGAAGGTAACCTATAATAAGATACAATACAATAAATTATCTTCATAATATTTTCATGATCTAGCTGAGGAAGGAATTTCCATGCTCAACTTTATAAATTCATTTTCATGTACATAGGACAAACAACCGTCTATGTGGCAGACTGATGATTTTGGTAGAGCCATCATCCCTTGGCTTGGATGATTATCTGTGCAGCTATGATGTACATTTGATGTCTTTATTTTCTTGAATATATCACAGCTCGGATGGATGAAACTAGATCTTGGGTCTTCAAACTCGTTCAATCTTGGCCCGAAGTACAAGTCGATCCATGTGAAAAGATGCTTTGATGTAGAAAATGGAAAGACATCGCTTGATTACCAGCCAATGATGTAAGTTGTTAACAGGTGCAATAGGAATCACCGATAATGATGATGACCCTCAATGTACTGCAGTAAAATTCACGTGGTGTGAATGCATGAGTCGATGTTGAACACCACGTAAAATCTTTTGGTCGAAGGCCATTGATGTAAACCTATCACCGAAAGTGAGAAACTTGCATTGAGGCATGCAAGCTTCAAAGTACTGAAAGGGTTGTTCCTAAGTCAACTTCTTGGATAATGAGTTGTTGATGACAAGAAGTGACCCATCATAGGAGGGCCTTAATGAATCCCACATCTATGACACAGAATGGAGAAAATGATTTTGTGGAGGTGAAAATGATCTGTTGATACAAGGTTCAGGGTGGCGGTCATGAAAGATGGAGGGTGAAGGTATTGCGGCGGATGAGGCATAAGCTGGGTTGGTGAATTATCTTGAACATATCAGTGACACTTGACAATGGATTGGTAGCGTTAACCCCAAAAATGGATGGTACAGAGGACCAACGGTGATATCACTGGTGAACGAAATAACCCAACCCGACTCAATCATGGCGATGGAGTGAAAGTGTCATGTTCAAGAGCGACCTACTACCAATAATGTTCTTCAAGTTTTCTTCCCAATTTTTCCCTAGTCATTTCTGACTAGTACCTCTTTATTTTCATCAAGCTTGAGGAGGATAACATATGCTTGTTCTATAATTTTCCCTTCGGGAAAACCTGTCGCTATGTTTTAGCGAGCCTAGCGGCAGTGAAACTCGCTCTTGTCTATAATGGACAAGTTTGTTGCTATTGTTTTAACACAAAGATAACTCGATCCTTTTCAATTTTAGAGAGTCTGAAAAGAGACGGAAAGGAAACTCCAGTAATCCTTTTTCGTAGTATAATCCCTTAAGTCCAAAAAAGTATAAAATAATATGAAAGGGATGACTTTTCCAAGAACTTTAATGAGCCAAAAAAGACAAGCACTCGATCTTTTTGTGTAATGATCCCTTAGGTCCAAAAAGATTAAAATCTAGAGGAGGGATGGCACTTCCAATCACTTTAATGAGCTGGAGAGGCCAATTGCTCGACAATCTTTTTATATTTTATGAGTCTAAAAAGAGCTTAAAAGAGACTAATCTTTGAGGAACGAGTGATATTTTTGGGTAGCAACTGGTTCCAGGTAAGGTTTGGAACTTTTCAATCACGATAGTGTAAATAAGGTGGCTAATAGAATCACTCATCGCAGTTGTTCCTCGAAAGGGTAAACAATCAAGTGGAGGTGATGGTAAGAACATGACCAAGGCTTAAAAGCTGATAGTAATGTGATAACAAAGGTTATTTACTAACAGTAGGTTCATTTTTTAATGAGCTTGAACTTTGGGGGAACATATGCTCATAACTAGGTTTATTTTTTAACAAGCTTGAACTTTGCGGAAACATTTCTCATGCCAGTCGTATAATAAGGATATCTCTCATCAGTAGGTTCATTTTTTAGGGAGCTTGCCCCATGCGCAACTTTGCTCCAGAGCCTTTTGTGTGCAAGCTAGGAATGACCAACCTACGAGGTTAAAGGGTTGAGAGCCTACAAACTAAGAAAATAAGCCTACAAACTACGAAAATAAAAGGTCATTTTTCACTCGCATGCAAAAGGTTTGCATGCCCCCAAATATAAAGAGAAGTAGAGTTTCTAGGTTACCATATCTAAGTTCTTGCATTAGCAACATTGTTCCATCCGCATTTGCAGACAAAACACTTCCTTGGCTCTGTCCATCGAAATAGACAAAGATGAATGGTGGGAGCTTCCATTCACATAACATTTGACGAGGGAATCCTTTTCCAATATAATCCCATTTTCCTAAATGGACGGGTGTGTCAGACTAGTAATATATCCTATGCAGAAACCTATGTTATATCTGAGGTTTTTTCTACCGAAGCAGACCAGGGTGCATGCCCCCTGGGTTTGGTCACATTCACAGAATCACTCATGCTCATCAGGTGGACGGACTGGAGGTTGATGAGATATTCCTTGTGGAAAAAGACCAGTTAGGGATGGTATTTGACTATTAGCCATGTTTGAACCAGGAAATGAAAGCTATCCAACAAGCTAGACCATTCTGCCTTCATACGGGAAACACATCACCCTAAAGTGTGAGGAAACAATAGCTCCCATGCTGTAAATGTAGTCATGTCTAAGGAGTAGATTGTAATATAATGGCCTTGGATTACCATCATGTTCAGATAAACGATTTTCCTTCTCAAAGTTATAGGCAAATTTGGAAGGATCCCTAACGGTCGACTGGTTCCTTTGTTGAAGACTGACAGATTTCGAATCTCAGGCAGAAGCGATGGAAAACCAAGTTCTTTCCAAGCAGTTAAGGAAAGGATACTCATGGAGGCCCCTTCATCTATGATTGTACTAGCCATGATCATTTTGTAAGCTTGTACTATGATTTGGAATGGTACATTAGATGGTAGGCGAGGTCTCCCTAGTAGATTCCAATCGAAGGAAATGACTAGATTGCTTAGAGGAGGGACCGAATAGACGGCTGGATGAATCTCTGATGAACTTCCTTCCTGTGGTAAAGGAATGGGTAGATTTCCCCCATGTTCATCAGATTCTATGTTAACAAAAAGAATTTGAACCGTGTCATTCTCATTCTCTTTGAGGACTGTATCATCTGAAGGTGGACCTTCTGAAGACAAGAATAGGTTGACTACCGTCTTGACCTGTTGACTTTGGTCTGGTGTGGACTTAAAGGGTTTATCTTCAATGATAGGTGCTTTGACCGACAACAAAGTTGTGCCAGTCGGATTTTCAACCAGCGATGGACTCGGCAAGAGTTTCTTGTATCCAAGAGGAAGCCGCAGTGGTGAAGTAAGACGGTTATCCAAGACTCTTTTAGCTTCATCCAGGAAGGGAGAATGGTGGAGGGCACGATCGCCATCACACAGTCTACAAGGAAATTTAGATCTTCCTTTCTATCCATTGACTTCGTTTTCACTAGTTGATGGTGTTCTCTCAACATGATCGTCAAAGGTTGAAGACACCGGATTGTGCAAGTGGGGAGACCAATCCCTTAAAATCCATGGGATGCAAGGACAATCTCGATGATAGTGGTCTCCTTTGCAAATGACACATGGAGATTTAGGTTTGGATGGTGTAGTGTGTGGATTTTCGCTAGACGATGCATCGTTGCCCCCTTTCGCCATTGGCTTCTTCTTCTTCTTCTCCTTCCCTTTCTTCTTCTTCTCAGTTACTTGGTTTTTAGTTTTACTAGCTTCACCAATCGAAAAGGAAGAAGGAGAGGGAGAAACAAACGAAGTAGAAGGTTGGGGGTTAACTCTAGTATCATATGGTTGCTAATTTGATTGCTCAGGAAGCACGGTGTTCTGAACAATAGTGGTTGAGAAAAGCCATATTGGCAGGCTGATTGTAAGTCCTGGAAGGACAATGTAGCCATATGAGGTGCACCAACATCTCCCCAAGAGGAGAAGGGACTAGGATTCCCCCCAAGGGGAAATCCTTGATTGGTGGACTCTATTTTCTCAGCCTAAGACCAATGAGGGAACAATGATGTTATTTCGATTAAAATAAATTTTATGACACTTTGACATAGCTTTGTTTTTCAATTTTAAAAAGTCAAGAAAAATATAAAGATGACTCTAGTCGCCTTCGATTTTTAATGAGCTTGAAGTGACAAGTGCTCAGATGGACCTTTTCTTTTAAGGAGTCTGAAAAGGAATGAAAGTGACTACTCTGGAAATATAGACAGAGGGATTACCAAACCAATTGCAAAACTACATAATATTTTTTATGTACAATAGTCAATCTTCCCAAATGATGTGTTCAGTGCATTGTGATCTATAGGGAAGTAGACACGGCTTCCTAAGGATAAAGGATATAGCCTATTATGGTCTCCCAATATATTCTCAATGGTATGTGGGAGCATAAGTCTGTACTGGCACTTGTCGTATCAAGGAGGAGGAATCACCCATCCTATGATGAAAATGATAGTTACCAGGCTTTACGATGCCGGAATACATATCTAGCCTAGACTTCTAGATGTTGTGCATTATGTTCCAAAGCATTTTTATGTTCATTGAATTTTATTTTACAATTGATCTTTCTTAAGAAGTTTGCCTTTAAGGTTCACCACATGATCTAGATATACAATTCCTAAATATGCAATCTAAGATGATAAACACTCATTTACTTTCTTTTTGCAGTGAAAATCCTAGCTACTAAGGAAAGATAAATAAATTTCTTTCAACATAGAGCAGAGAGCACACACTAAGATGCACTTTCCTAAATCAATTTCTGCATGCAGTCTAAATGCAAATGCACATGCATATATTTGTTTTTCAGTTTCCTTAATGTGAGAATGACAGAAATAAAACTAATTATAGATCTGAACTATCTTTCCTCAAAGCGACACTTTAGCAGTTTCTTTTCAAAAATGAAAGGAAGATTTAGACGACACTTTCAATTTTGACTTGAAAATTACTTTCGACACAATTGATAATCCAAATCAAATACAGTAGCAAAAGTGTAATCGACTATCTAAAAGAGGAAGACTTTACGACACTCTTTTCTTTGACTGAAAATGACACTTACAACACTTTCAAATCAAAAGACGACAATTCGATTAAGCTACTTTTTGCAAAGGAGAACTGTAAATGATAAAAAATACATAAAAAAACATTCACAATTCCTTATCAATGGAGGCTAAATAATGCAAAGGAAGAGAGTTTCAACAGTGATATATCGATCATAGACATCAAAAATACTGAATAAATCTGAAGACAATGAAGAGAAAACCAAAATCTGGAGGCAGAAATAGTCTCACTCAATCATCGCACCTGTAACATAGGGAAACATGAATGCATCTCACCTGCAACACATGAGAGGTGTGATGCATCTAAATTGCCAATGGGAGACAGTGCGATGGTCTAGGGATGAGACTAAGCTTGGTTTTTTCTCACAGTTTACAGCTAAGTTCAGGGGCTTAGGCTGAGCTAATGATAGGAAATAAACACAAAGTATAGGGGCTGATCTAATGAGGTTATTTGAGCTACCATCAAGGCACTTAGAATGTTTGCAAGTTAGATGTTCAGTCCATAAACTAACTCAGAGATTCACTGAAGCATCTTTGATCTACTTTGTAGTTGCATAGAAAAGACAGTTCGAAGGCTAGCTGGCTTAACTTCAGACTCCATATGTAGTTTATAAAGAAAACAACAGTAACTAACAATAAAACTATTCGCTCCCCAGCGGAGTCTCCATTTTTTTATTGGGAAAACTAATGTCCATTTAGATCTGCTAGTCCCACTAATATGGGTAGCTATCCTAGAAACAAACAAACTAAAGTTACTTTTGTCTTCCTTTATGAGAGATAGATGAGAGAGAAGCAGAGAGTACCAACCTCAATCTTTCGCTTGGCTCCTTTCTTGTTTCCTCCCTCCTTTGATAGAGCTTCGCCACTGTTTCCTCACTTGTCTTGCTTCAAAGAACACCTATAGAGTCAAAGCAACATAATACCATCAAAGCATAGAGATCTATAACCATAAAATATAGGATCATATGTACATTGACCATACAAATGCATACACCAATACAAGATTCAGAAATATACAAGAATATGGAGGAAAACTCAAATAACTTTATTGATAAAAGTAGTAGAAGAGAGGATTACAACCCAATGGTCTGACCTAGTGCCATCCTCCTAGCATGAAAGCCCTCTTCACCTCATGAAAAGCTAGATCACCCAACACTATGATGTTTCAAAAAGAAACCAACAACACTTCCTTACAAAATACAAAATTCCAGCCTCTGGATCTCTAGGATGAGGGATACATATATAGATATTTGCAGGGGGAGGAGTCAGCTTCTGGGATTTTTGTTAGTGTCATTTCTCTGATAGTTCCTGGTTCCACTTGGAGATTTCATGATCTCTTACTCATCCCTGGGAAAATTCAGAGAGGCAAGTGTCAAATGAGCAGTTTCTAGAAGATTCTCTGAGTTTCCACCTAGCAAACTACCTTTGCCATTTGTCTAATCTCGCTCATTGCACCCTACAGAAGGGATTTTCAGTATGCGTCACACCCTCTATGTGTAATAGGTGAGATGCATCGCACCCTTAGCATGGAGTAGTCTGTATGGTCCAATTTTGACCAGTTCTGAGCAATTTTTTAGGGAGAACTTCTGGGGAATGATGTAATCAGCTGACCTTGTTCCTTTAGGGTATGAAGCAACACTTTTAGGGTCTTAGAAGTCCTTCGTTTATGGACATATGTGATCGTGGTTGTAGTGCCCAAATATGTCTATAACACAGACTAGGGTCTTGTGTAGGGGTCTCATGCAATCTCAATGCCATCTGCAAAGCTTCGGCCTGGGTGGAAAGCTTTTGCTGTGACAACGTCATCCTCAAATGTGGTGTTAGTGACGCTACAAACCATGCACAGTGTTATCCATCCATCAAAGTCATATTGGCTTCGCGAATCATACCCTTCAGTCTTTGGTCCAAATCCCAGGGGGTCTCACCGAGGAGCATGCGATCTCCTTAAACCCAATAATTGATTATGTCTCTGACTTTGGCCTGCTAAAATCCCTGTTTACCGTGGCCTCAATTTCTGCGATTCTTGCATTTGGATGGCCATTAGGATGCTTGATGTACCACGTTAATGCACAATCCTGCAATGCGCTTACCAGTGTAGCCTTCTTAATATTGTCATTCACTACTCCTTGTGCTTCCCATATCGCCCTTAGCATGAACCAAAATTGGTCCAGATCTTCATTCCCTACTCCTCTGAGTACAAGTAGTTTGAGCGCACTCACCATACTAAAATATGGTGGTGGCAGGTGGGGTGGGTGGAGATGGAGGTGAGGAGGGTGAGGCGGGTGCTGGTGTAGGTGCAGGTGGTAAGCGTGGAATTCGCTGCCTTATCAAACTGACCGTGCTTCTCGGAGAATCTTTCACGAGCTCTTCCTCACTTTCCTACGTGGGTGAAATTAAGGGACTGGTTTCTAATTCTTCACTACCTTTGCTTCTTTAGATCTTCCTACTTTGCGTAGTCCCAAACATTAATTTATTCGCATAACTCGCTTTTCACACAATAGAATCTTAATCCAAGTGTTCAAAGATTTAATATACTTACCTCGCTGTCCTTTGAGGAATTGTCACTCTGCCTCACTATATTTGACGGTTGTATCTACCGCGAACTCAATGATATATACTCCTATAATTTGGTCAATCCAATGGTCCACATCTCATGCAATCTTATCTCTTGATGCTTCTAGTTTTCCCACTAATTCCAGAGTCCACATAATTGGTTTGTCGAGCCTACACCTTCCCTGACTGTCTGCTAGTTTTGCGATCCACTCATATACCTCAGAAGGAAAGGATGCAAAGAAAATTTCGTGGATTTCCATACATAAGTAGGGCTCCAACCACTGTTCCTTAGATACTTGTGGATTTCTATTTTCCTACACCCCAAACTCATGAATCTTCTTGTCCAACCACCCTTCAATTTCTTCCTTTGTTGGGTTCCAGTGGCACGACATCAAACATCCCTCATGTAGATCCCGGTCTCGGCAATGGAACCATTTATTGGCTTGTATGGTCCTGACCCAGGTTCAGAGATGATTTAGCCAAACAAATCCCGGTACTACTGGCCCTTTAGGCAATAGTCTACGAAGCATGGATTGAGGTTTCACTCAGTATGTGAGGGTCCTAGAACTAGGTTTCCGCACCCTATAGATGTCTGATGGTTTTCAGGTGGTCCACGATTTGACCGTGCCCGTACGTCGCTACGCACACCTATCGGTCCCTCGCATCCTGCGATGTTACCTTCACACAGACGTGCTCGAGGTGCAATCCATGGGATTACCCTGGTTCCTTACAATTAACCCGATACTATCCAATTACTTAACTTATCTGTGTGAGCCTAATTATACTTAACGATGTTTAGTATTCTTATAAGTGCACGCGATAAACAAAACAATATAAATGCATAGAAAATCATTCAAAACCAGATACACAGTATTTAGAATCAAACTTCTCTTTATTATCCTTATTCTTGGGTTGCAGACTCAACTTTTCTCTACGCACTCAGCTGTAGGGGTCCGCGCACTCAGTTGCGGACTCTACTAGGCCTCTACGCACTCAACTGCAGAGCCTCTTCCTAATACTATGACCCAAGACACTTAGACTTATTCTCTATCTTCTACTAGATCATTTGTTCTTATCCATCTCTAATTTTCTTTACAACTTAGAGCCTCGCTCTATATATACAATCCCATCGTCAGTAGAACATGGGTAGGCTGACATGACATTACATTACATTACAAAACTTAGGGTGGACAACCCTATGACTCAACATACATTTCACACTCCGTGCCCGCAATTCGTAGAGTCTTACAACATTATTTGACCAAAACTTGGGCTTTGAGTCCCAAAACATGCTCTGAGGGGATTCCATGCCCAACAAGGAGATAGCTAGGTTGCCAAAAGAAAATTCTTTTTAGAAGATGAAAGAAGCCACTGAGGACAAAAATGGAGGGAAAGTCAGCCATATCCATGGAGTGAGGTAGACTACCAATTAATCAAATACATCTCATGTGAGGGTAGATATAGTGTTATCTATGGCTATCATTTTAGCATTATTAAAGAATTAAGATTTGGAGTAGAAACACCCCCTCACCAAACTTGGATCAACATACCATATTTCTTGCTTCAATCACTCATAGACTCAAGCATCAAAGTGAAGGAGGGGAATTCCCAACAATTAGCTCACCATGGATTGATTAGGATACTCATTGAATATTCCCTCTGAAACCCCAAAACCCCTATAACATGTTTAGTTTTCAGAGACATGCCAGCAGAGGATGACATCAAAGCTCTCACTTATGATGTTAGTCATACTGTCAGTGAAGAGGAAGTAAAACAAGAGGAGGATGATACAAAAGGAGATGAGGATGAGATGGATGAAGAAGGAGTTGACATAGAGGAACATGATGAAGATGAAGAAGAAGAGGGAGAAGAGAAGGAGGATGATGAAGTAACATAGGAGAAAATTAAGGAGGAAAATAATAGAGATGATGAAGATCTATAAGAAGAAGAAGACATGAAAGACAAAGAGGAATAAGGTAATAGAATAGAGGGGACAAAACAAAAGGAGGAGACACATAGGGTGTCTCCAGAGGCCACTGAGAGAGAGGCAACAACTTCCCTCACTGCTCTCAGCACCCCAATCAAGCAAAAAGCAAAAAGGCAGAGGCAGGCCCCACTATATTTTAGGACAAGAAAGAGCACAAGATTAAGACAGGGGAAGCCATAAACATCAACCAAAATTCCTATTGAGATTGAAGATTCCCCCTACACAAAAAGACAAAATTCCTTCCCCTAAGTCCCCTATGACCTATGTAAGGAGGCCTACTACTAGATCAACTTCCTCAAAGGGTAAGGAAATCCTACATGATCCACAACAAACTCTACAGGAAGCAAAAACAATCCTAAAAGATACTATGCTAAATCTACATGAGGCACAAAAATTAGAAAGAAAGGTAGGGGAGCAGAAAGAAGCTAAAGAGGAGGACCCAAAGACAAGGAACCCAACCCCCAACCTAACCTGGGCTCCTATTACCAGTTTATTGAAGGAGGTGGGGTCATACCTCAAAAATTTTCCATCCCACTGTTCTTCGAGCTTGAGAAGGAGAGGGATAGAACTCACCGATGGATGCAGATTGCCAAATAAAAGGGGGCGAAAGACATTGCGCACATGGATGAGAAACTCAAAGAAATTGGCAGAGAACTAAGTGGCTTAAGGGACAAAGAAGCTATAATGCGAAATCAAGTAGAGACATAAAATGCATGGCTGAGGAGACAACTGTAGGAAAGAGAGAACCAATTAGCATGTATGGACAACCTCTCCTTGGAGGCAATCTAGTGTAGGATGCCAGCTAAATCCTATGCTCTCTACCTCAAAGAAAAATGGTTGTAGTTTCAGATTAAGACACTAGCACAGAGGGGAACCATGCCATTTCTAGGACTACAAGCAATTTATTGATCTTTGTCATCAAAGTACACTAGGGGATAGGGCCAAAACGACTGAGTTTTATTTTCACAACATGGCCCTCACAAACACGAATGTTTGGGACCCTAATTCCAAGCTAGAAGATCTACAATTAATGTCTTTGGCATCATGGATAAACCATGAGGAGTTATGGAACACACTTCCATACAACTTAAAGATAAGAGAATATCGCTCCCCTCAAAGGTTGAGAGAGGCACTCAAGAGGACATTGTTGTGGCCAGCAACAACCCCCCTTTTTTATTTAGTGTTATTACTAATGCTAAATAAAAGGGGACCCTTAGTCAAAATTTTAAAAAATTTAATTAGTGCTTGTATTTCCTTTTTAATAAAACTTACCACCATAAACTTAGGAAAATATCCTTGAAAAAAATCAAAAAGGCCTAAGTGTCATGATAAGGTAAGATAAAATCACTCCTTAGGAAATATCGCATCGCAAAAAGGATAATATGGTACCTCCTTACAAGCCGAATTCTAAGATCATGAGATCGCAATGCGAGACTACATATTGAAAAACATATATTGCATCGCATGCATCAAAGACCAATTACGCTAAAAAATCCCAAACCACCGATATGTGACGGTGCATATCGCAAAATCACATTTCACAGAAAACATATTAACAAAAATTGTCACATGCTGCACTCCTGCGATATTGCGATATTGCGATAGAGCGGCAATGCGATATTGTGATAAAGCAATGAAAACGATATCATGAAAATGCGATACAACGATTTGCGATATTGTGAAAGCAAATCACAAAATCACTTAATCGCGAATCTTTCAAGCTCATTATTCAAGAAAACCTTTTCCATAAACCGAGACCTGGTTATGCGCTTTAATGCTAATTAATGAGTCAGTTGCCAGTTGTTAATGAAATATGATTTTGTGCTTATCAAAGAGCCAGTTCACGTAAGGTGGTATAATTTTTGTCTTCAGAATTTAAAGCTTTCCCGTCACCTTTACTTATCATTACTCTCACCTCACTTGTAAACTGTAGGAACAAAGAACAAAGAACTATACAGTGCAGTATACAAGATATGATGGGGAACAAAGGCAAAGCTCCGAGCTGTGAAGACAAAGAAATGTCGCCTGCCTGTAATAGAGATGCTGGCATCACAACTTGGGAAGGCATGTATAATTTAATTGAAGAAGAAAATCCCAAGGTGATGGAGGTTATGGCTACTGCAGGTTCACAGCGGTCTTCTGAGCCACTAGTTGCAGATTTAGCTTGCTCGTTCTTGCACCGGATAGCGGCGAGGCCCAAAATTCTCCCCTACATGGACATGGTAATGGGTATTGGATAACGCTGACATAAAAAATAGACAATTCAAAACTCAGGGGCAAGGGCTTATTAGCTCATTCACTACACAAGATTTGAAGCTCATGTACCATTTACTAGAGCCACATGTGACTTATAACAAACAGTTCATAGAGAAGTTTTCCAAAGAGAATGAAGACCTGGAAGAATGCACCAAAGACTGGTCAAGGAGAGACAAACCGCTGAAAATAGATAAACATGGTATGTATAGTACTGGTTCTCTCACTTCCCCATATTGCTTTGTTGCTGCTATGCTCTATAGACTTTTTGGGAAGCCAGACATTAACAAATTCTCATCTGAATGGCTACCATTATTGGATGCTTCCATCAATGCTACTGTCATGGATTGGGCTAAAATATTGTCTGACAATTTAGCTACTGCTATTTTAAATTACCAGTCTAAAAGAATTGTTTCTCAAAGAATTTATCCCCCATTCTACTTATCAGCATATGTAATGGATGCAATTTGTTATGTTTCCAAGTTCCCTTTAATGGGATGGAAATGGACGAATCAAGACCCCTTACTCATTCATGTTTATCAAAAAGAATTGTGGGATTCTAAGTTCACTCCATTTTTCTACAAGATTTTTCATGGAGTCATGTTGCCTCTGGACAAAATGTTGTATGATAAAGATGCTCCAAGGTGTTCTCCTGAAGCAGAGGTAGATATACTCCCCGTCACGAGATGGTTTGGAGAAGAACTGTTTACATATATCAGGGTATTCGAAAGTGCTGCTTCCCCTCATGTCTTACCTCTGTATGTTCCTGATAAACTCATGGCACGAGAAATTGCTTATCAAACCTGCGGGGAAGGAGGTTTGACTAAAGATTTGAAGGACAAAAAGAAGGCTATTTGGCCACAATTTCCTGTAGCTTGTGGGGCCTTTTCACTATTTGATGTAGGCCACACATTCAAGGAAGTAAACAACATAACATGTCTACAATTGCTCAAGTTTCCAGGAAGACCGTTCAGCCCTCATGATATTGCTAAGAATTTCACTAGTGCAGTCAAAATAAAGGTGTTTTCTAAAGAGGATGATCTTTTGATGACATATTCCAACAGAAAACTATGCTTGAAGAAATTATGCATTTGGCCCAAATGCTATTCCCTCCAGCAGAATTTCAGCAGTTCAAGATATACAGGGAGAGGAGGTTAGCTAATATTCCTTTGGAAAAAGTACGCTTAGAATCTGTAAGGGAATCAACTCCAAGTATTAGTCTCAGTGGAAGTTCAGGAACAGATAGATCTAAATCTAAGTCCGAGAAAGAGACATCAGAACATTCTAAGAGATCAGAAAGTGACCATGGTAAAAGCGAGGAGTCAATAAAGGATACCGCCCAGTCAAAAGAGCTCCCACAGCAACAGGCTTTGGCCTCTTCACTAATAGATCCTCCCCCTCTCATCGTTCATCCACCATCAGTTAGAACCGAGCTAGATAAAGAATGGGAGACCCTCAATGACTTAATCAATCTTGAAGGGAAAAGCACAAAGACACTTGTGGGCAATGTACAGGCAACAAAAGATATAGTGACAGGAACAATTAGCAATGTCTCAGATATGGAACATATTCCTATCACCCCTTCCTCTGAACTTATACTCAAGATAAAGGAAATTCCTCCTCTTGATGTACTTTATAGTCCACAAGATAAGGCAATAGTGAGAAGACAAAGGAAGAAAAGGAAATTGGAAAGCATGCTCTCTCATGATGCAGAACAATTAGACGTCCTATGGCAAGATCCTACTACTAATCCCACTGAAAATCTCACCAAATTATCTCAGATCGCAGGAGCATACGCCTCTGCAACTATTGATAAAGCATCTGAGGTGCAGCAACTGCTAAAAGAAAAGGAAGACTAGATACAAGTTTTGCAACAACTGTTGCAACAAGCCAACGCCAACAACGAAGCATAGAAACGGCTTGAAAGACTACAACAGGACTTCCAACGAATGCAGATAGGATACCAGAATAGTTTGGTTGAGAAAGAAAAACAGTTACAGGATATGCAGGAAATACACAAGGATGATCCTCAACTTATTGAACTCATCGCATAATCCATTTCCTTGAATGATCAACTACTACAGCAATAGGAAGCATTGAGCCAAAGGATATCACAGTGGAACTCGTATTGTGAAATAAGTGATAAAATCACTAATAAAGTTGTGGATTTACGACATGATTATGATTTAATTGATAAACAAGTTACTAAATATTTGGCTTGGCAAGAAACAGAGGAGGGAAAAAGAGTAGGTGCACCAACAATCAACAACAATCACAAAGAAATTCTCTTTAACAAATGGGATGTGCGAATCAGAAAAGCAAAGCAAGCGGCAGAAGAAGAAGCCACAGTAGAAAACAACATTATTGATTGCATAAATGAAAATTTGCAAAGAGCAAATTTGATCTCAGAAACCACTCCAGGGTATCTACCAAATGTACAGCAATTGCAGACAGGTTGGAGACAGAAGCATCAAGAAAAGGAAGAATCAATCAAAAGATTAACTAAGTTGAATTGGGATTCTTACTGGGCGTATTTGGTAAAACCGCACAGCCAGTGTATGACTCTCAAATGCATCATCAATTCTGCCAAGAAGATGGTGCCAACTCTTGCTGATTCTGTTTTCGCAAGACAGTTGAAGTCTGAATTCAACCAACCGACTCTTCTCAAGCAAATGTTGAATGCTTGTGATTTCAAGGAGGAGATACAGAAGTATTTAGTTGTTAATTTTAATATTAGTATTAATCTTTCTTTATTTTTGCCAAGAAAAAGGACAGTCATTTAAACCGTATCCTACATTTTTGTAATAAGTTATTTTTAGATTTATTTAGTAGTATTTAAACCCTTCTCATGCATTTAGAGAAGGGTCCAAAAATTTATCAAAAACTTGTCCTCAGAACATGCACTTTTGCACGCTCCGAGGAGGTTTTGATGAATGAATGGAATAGGATTTATTGATATTTGCATTTAATATCTGCTACTAATGTTGCACTTCTGTACTCTTAGTGGATGTTGGATTAAGAAGAGATAAATCATTATCGCTTGAAGCTCATGAGTAAAACTAGTTATAAATGGTACTTCTATCTCTTAACTATTTCTGCCTTTGTGTTAAAGTGATATTCATGTTCAGTTGTTTATATATTGATGCGTGAATGCCTGAGTTATCATTTGGCACTTATGTACGGTGATAGCTATTTATTTATGCTTAATGTATGAGTAGCTTATTATGCGATATGTTTTTCACAACTATTTCATCTAACTTTTTATACGAAGTGGTTTATCTATATTGAATTCTTTTCTGATAATAGTTGAGTGATCTTTATTACCAATTGTTATCTGAAATCATTTTAGATCGCATAACAGAAGGATTACGCCCTGTGTTAGAGTAGATTTAGATATTTCTGTTTATTAGAATACAATTTCATATCATTAGATTAGAGTTAGAATTAGAGCATCTTACTTAGGCACCTTTAGAAAGGAAATATCAACTCTGCACACACACATACATATAAATTGGGAAACTAGTCCCATATCCCCAGTCGGACCCACTATACCAAACAGAAAAGGAGCTACTAACCAAGGTCCGGACCGAGTGGGTATCCCCCTTGTTGTAGACCCAATTTTCGGGGCTTCAACATATTTTGCGCTAGAAGGAGGGCCCCGAACTATGAACGGAAAGCAAGTCTAAATCTAAATACCATTTTGAGAGTAGATCACCCTCACCATCTCCCTTGACTTCTCCATTGCATTTAGAATCTTTAAATCTAGAGCCAGAAGTCGCAAGAACAACAACCACTGCTACAACCCCTGAAATTTCAGAATAATCTACTATTGAACCTCCTGAAGTTGAATCTTTTATTCACAAACTTCAACGATTTTCTATATCTCCTCAAAGATCTGATAAATCTCAAGGCAGCGTGACTTCGCAATATAACCCTGCTCATCCTCTTACCAGATTAAAGAGCAAAAAGTTTGGTGTTCAGCCAACCAAGTTACCTCTATCAACAAGAAAGAGAGCAAGGAAATCACCTAAAGGGTCTGATAGCAAGATTATTTCATCATCATTATCCATCTCAAATTCTCCACCGCGAAGTCAACCATCCACTCCTCCACTTTAGATCATTGTCCATCAGTCCACCGTTACTTCCACATCTCTTTATCAATCATTTGGAGTCATAATATCCTCATCTTCTCAACCGCAGGGATTATTTTTTGCACTTTCCTCTGTTAGTGGTTCAACGATGGCCCAATCTCCATGGAATAACCCCGGGGCAATCTTAATGCGTGCACCCTTGAGTCAACTACTGGCCCATCCTGAAAAATGGTTGCCTAAGTTTAATCTTGAAGCAGGCATGCTAGAGGAAGAACATATAAATAACTTTATGTTATCCATAAATCTCAATGGAGTTACCAACGAAGACGTTGTTGTTCGACTTTTTCCTTATATTTTGCAAGGAACAACCGGATCATGGTATTTTTCATTACCATCTAGATCTATCACTAGTTGGGGTATTGTCCAAGAAAAATTCCTTATTAAGTTTGGTGATGATAGGTCCACGATGACATTGATCAATGACCTGTCTACCTTAGGGCTGAGTCAGAAGAACCTATCAAAGATTTCAATTCGCATTTCAATAAATTGTTAAACAAAATTCCTACTACTTCCAAGCTTAGTGAAGAAGTGCGAAGTGAATGGTACATCACTACTTTACCATCAAACATAGCAATCTTCGTTGATAGGGCTAACAAAACAACTTTAGTAGAAAATATGAAAGAGGCAATAGCAGTAGAGAAACATATTATAGCCCTAGAAAAGAAAAACATGATAGAAGAACGAAAATCCAAGAAGGTTACTTTCAAAGAAGATCCCAAGAAAAAACAATCAAAAGATCCATTCGATTTAGAAGGATTGCAAAAATTTTTAAAGACCATGTCTAACGAGATGGTCACCATTAAGAAACAAGTGGCAGAAACTTCTTCTAAAAAGTCGTACAGACCTTTTAAAAGAATCCCTTCAACTGATTCAAAGCCCCCAAATGCTGTTACAAGTGCTGAATCCAAAGAAGAAGAAGAGGAAACTGCTACCGAAGAACATACCAATGAAGAAGAAGTTGTAGAGTTACAAGGTATGTGGGATTTCGTCCTCCCAGATGAAGAGGATCAAGAGGCATCCCTGGTAAGCACTCGAAGTAGAAATCAACTTGATCCTCCTCAACCTACCCCTAAGCCAAAGAGCGCAAGCTCAATGACTAGGGATAAAGTCACAGCCAAGAAAACGACACCCAAAGCAACTCAAACTAGCCCAGTCCAAATAGATTCATCAACTCCATCTAAAATGCTGATCGTTTCAAATGAAATGGAGTATTATATCATAGAAGACATGAAAAAGACTAGGGCCAACATCACTTTTTACGAATTGAGCAAGTTAAAACACCAGCAAAATATACTCTTGAAAGAATTACATGTTGTACTAGTTGCACCTCTGCCGCCACTGTAATCTCTCAAGCTTCCCATGACATGGGAAGACCTCCAACTAATGTGATTAATAAAGTTGATCCAAATGATATCACTCTAATTGGAGGAAGGTCGAGATCTCATACTCCCCTATTTCTTCTTACTTATGAAATTTTCATTAAAAATTTGCATAATTTCTTAGTGGATTCTAGAGCTTCATTGAATATTTTACCAAAGTCAATATGTGCAAAATTGAACGTTCAACCACAAAAATCTGCTGTGCACATAGTTCAGCTAGATCGATCGCAAGTCAAAGTGATTGGCGAATTAAATAAGGTCAACATAAGGCTATCATCCAACCCAAAGGTATGTCATGCTATCGACATTTTAGTCACTGATATTCCGGAATTTTATGGCTTAATTCTTAGCAGAGATTGGTCAGAAAAACTTCATAGATATTTTGCAATTGACTGGTCGTACATGTGGCTCCCTTACAATGGTAAACCAAATCAGATAAAAGTTGAGCGAGAAAGACATCAGAAATACATAGTAACAGAACTAGAGGGAGAGAATGAACCAGTAGCATACAACAATAATATCATCGACAACTACTCAATAGATTCTTTCCTTGGAAATTTTAATGCTCATACTTCACCTTACTTAGAACATTTTGTTTTATCTCAAGTAGAAAATTTCTCTCAAACAGATAGTTCTAAATGTATTAATTTTTTAGATAGTCCTGTAAATAAATCTTTATTTTGGAAGTTATTTTTTGATGGTTCTAAGTCTAATGAAGGAGCAGGAGCAGGATGCGTGTAAATCAGTCCAGAGGGAAATAAAACTATGCTAACTTGTAGATTCGAATTTGATTGCACCAACAATACCACAGAATACGAAGCTTTAGCCCAAGGGTTATACAAATAAATTGGATTAGACGTCAAATACCTTCAAGCTTTCGAAGATTCTGAAATTGTAATCAAATAGGTACGTAAAACTATACATTATTTATTAGGTCATTTAAAACATTACCATTCTTTAGTTCAAGATCTAAATGACCACTTTATAGCATTTAATATTTCATCAATTCCCAGACTCCAAAATGCTAGTGCAGACCTCTTAGCTAACATAGCTTCCAAGCTCATTCCTTCATAACATTTTAGCCCTGATTGATTTTCAATTGAATTAATTTTTAGACCCTCAATTCTTGATAACATTACCAATTGGAGGATTTTTAACTACGATCCTTATATCGTGAGTTTTCTCACATCTGAAGGATCCTATACCAATCAAATAATTGATGAAGACCAGCATGACCAACAATTGCAACAAGATAGCACTAACAATGCTATACCTAAGTCAGTAGTTAAGTTAGAAGACCCTTATGATTTGAAAGATCAGTTTAAAAGATCTACCAATTCGAAGCTGCAAAGTTCAAATTTGAACTATGAATTAGTAAATCTAGGAACTGATACCAAACCACAGAATATCAACCTAGGCCTTGGTCTAGCTCCTGAATAAAAATTAGCGTATATTCGTCTCTTAGGATAATACAAAAGTGTCTTTGCCTGGAATTACGATGAACTCAAAACGTATGACACCTCCATCATCCAACATACTATTCCAATGATAGAAGATGAAAAACCTATCCAACAAAAGTTGAGAAAGATTCATCCCAACCTAGAAAACCAGATCAAATCTGAACTCAATAAGTTATTGAAAGCCAAAATAACTTTTCCCATTCGACATTCCAAATGGGTTTCCAATATGGTTCTCGTTAGAAAGAAGAACGGAAACATCAGAATCTGTATTGACTTTCGAAATCTTAACAAAGCCTGCCAAAAGGATAATTTTCCTTTGCCTCCCATGGAACAAATACTACAGGCAGTCACGGGGTCAGAATTAATGTCATTCTTGGATGGATTCTCAGGGTACAATCAAGTGTTGGTACATCCAGATGATCAATTGAAAACCACATTCAGAACTAGGTGGGGCACCTACGCATATCAAAAGATGCCCTTTGGTTTGATCAATGTTGGTGCAACATTTCAAAGAGCCATGGACATCGCATTCAAAGGATTAGTTAATAAAGCAGTGGTAATCTATTTGGATGATATAACTTTATATTCCAAGAAACGAAGCAATCATCTTAGATATTTAAAACAAATCTTCCAACGTTGTCAAAGGTATGGAATTTCACTCAACCCAAAAAAAAAAAAAAATTCTCATTAAGTGAAGGAAAACTTCTCAGATTCATAGTGTCAAAATCTGGAATTCACATTGATCCTGACAGAATCAAGGAGATTTCTGAAATACCCCTACCTCACAACAAAAAAGCCATGCAATCTTTCCTTGGCCAGATTAACTTTGTAAAGAGATTTGTTCCAGATTTTTCAAGAATCGTATCTCCTTTACAAGAAATGATTAAAAAGAACTCAAACTTTAAATGTGGCCAAGATGAATATGAGGCATTTAATCTAATCAAACAAGCAATTTTGAATGCTCCATCTTTAACAACTCCAAATTTTTCGGATCCTTTTATTTTATATACATTTGCCTCTGATAGATAATATGTTGCGATACTCACTCAAGCAAATCAAGAAAGGGCAGAAGCCCCGATTACTTTTTTTAGTTCAAATTTACAGGGGGCTGAGTTAAATTATTCAGATGTGGAGAAACAAGCTTATGCTGTTTTCAAAGCAATTAAATATTTCAGACCCTTTTTACACAAAACCCATACGAAAATCATAGTACCATTTCCAGTGGCAAGAAATCTTTTAATACAAAAAGATGTGGGTGAGAAAAGAGCCAATTGGGTTACTGCCTTATAGGAATATGACGTAGAAATCAAACCAGCAAGTATTGTAAAAGGTCAAGGCTTTTGCAAAATGCTGGCCAGAGCATTGCTTATGTCTGAAATTCCATCTGTAGAGATAAAAATGTATGAGGTAAGCCTAAACGATGTTGAGTCATTATACGTTGATATCATTTATTATTTAAAGAATGGATATGCTCCTTCAAACATCGATCATACCAAGAAAAGAGATTTAAGGTTGAAAGCCAAACAATATCAACTCGTGTACAATGTTCTTTTTAGAATAAATTATGATTTTGTTCTCCTTAGATGTCTTGAGAAATCTGAAGCTGAAAAAGTCTTGCAGGAACTCCACGATGGGCCAGCAGGCAGACACAATGCTGGAGATGCTACTGCTCATAAAATCTTATGCGTAGGCTATTACTGGCCCACATTATTCAAAGACTCGCATAATTACGTGAGGAAATCTCAAGTTTGTCAAACCACCACTGGGAGACAAAAGAAACCATCCTTGCCACTACAACCAGTCAACATTGAGCAACCTTTTGATCAATGGGGATTGGACATAATAGGTGAGATCGTTCCTCACTCTTCTAAACATCATAGATATATCCTTACAACAACAGATTACTTTATGAAATGGGTAGAAGAATTTCCACTCAAGACATCTAATGCTGAACGTATCATCGAATTCATAGATCAGTTCATAATCACCAGGTTTGGATTGCCCTTTGCTTTAATGTTTGATAATGCATCATATTTTTCTGGTAATGCAATGACTAAATTTGCACCCAAAAAGGGTTTCAAGCTTAAATACTCCGCCAATTACTATCCTCAGGGGAATGGATTAGCTAAATCTACAAATAAAAACTTAATCAGAATTATTAATTGAACCATTGACCAAAATCATAAAAATTGATGCAAGTCCTTAATATATGACTTATGGGCAGATTGAATAACGTAGAAAGCCTCTATCAACGCTTATCCCTTTAATTTAGTTTATGGGAAAGAAGTGGTTCTTCCGACTCATTTAACACTTCCCTCTTTAGCCTTAGTTCGATATATTGATGAAGCACCAACTTCTTCCTTACAACTAAGGCAACTAGAAATAATTAAGTTAGAGGAACAACAAGAACAAGCCAAAATAACTCACGCTCATCATCAAGCATTAGTAAAAGCCTCTTTTGATTCAAACATGATATCCATAAAAGATTTTCAGATGGGAGATCTTGTTTTAAAATGGGACAAGGCTCATGAGGAAAAAGGGAAACATACAAAATTTCAACAAATGTGGCTTGGCCCTTTTCAAATCATAGAAGTAATAGGTCCGTTCACTTTTATGTTGCAGAATTTAACAGGAAAAAGAGATTCTTTACCTGTTAACGGATAGATCCTCAAGAAATATTTTCCATAGAAGATCTTTCTTCTATTTTGTAGATTAGTTTTTACTTCCATAATAAAACTGGTTGTAAATGGTTACATTTGGAATTTACAAAAAAGACACAAATTCTCTTTTAGATTTTGTTTTTTCACTTGTATAAATAGAATTCTTTTAGAGAATTGATCGTTATTATTGAAAGATACAGTTAAAGAATCTAGGCCCATAAATGATACTAGTTTCAACTTTGTAAATTTTGATAAAAAACGAGCTTTAGTGAAAAATTGTTTTACATCAGTCCAATGGAAAGTATCAATAGTAAAATGAAGATTCTCTGTAGAAAAGTTCTTTCCAAAAAACTCTACCATTGAGCTATCTTAAGGAAACAATGACTTCCTCCCCACCTAGGAAACTACAACGTTCAAAGAATGATCCAATGATATACTTTAACTTAAAGAGTAAGAGGTCCCATCACGATCCGGCTTATCATGATCGTAGATATTATAACTTGTTGACTTTTCCAATACTGCATACCACAATAGGGAAATGACTCAAGATTGTTGCAATCAAAAGACAAGGGGTCTCACCACGAGCCAGCTTATTCAACAAAGTTATAAATCAAGTGAATGACTGTGTCATAAATTGGCTATCAAACTAAAACATTGTTCTTTAAGGGTAAAAAAGAAAACGAAAGCAATAAGTGTGGATATGGATTTCTCTTTGAAAATTGCATATTTCTCTAAGTGGGATACAAGATCATTGCTAGGTAACAGGTAACCCTGTCGAGGCTATAAACGCCTGTTGGTAGCAGAGGCTCTACCTACGACAAATGAGCATATTTAAAACAAATTTACAGAGAAGGCTTTATTTTTATATTTATAAACCAAGTAATGACTGATATAGATACAAGAACTAGCTTGAGGGAGTAAATAATCAAAGTTGAAAATAGAAGAAACAAAATATCATTGATAGGTAAAAGCATAATGTACTTTGTCTTTCTATAATAAAGTTTAATTTTCTAGAAAATTTTCTGTTTCAGAAGTTTAGAAAATTCAAAAGAAAAGCAGAGATAACTGGTTCTTCTAAGTGAATTGCCAGTTGTTGTGGCCAGCAACAACCCCCCTTTTTTATTCAGTGTTATTACTAATGCTAAATAAAAGGGGACCCTTAGTCAAAACTTTAAAAAAATTAATTAGTGCTTGTATTTCCTTTTTAATAAAACTTACCATCATAAACTTAGGAAAATATCCTTGAAAAAAATCAAAAAGGCCTAAGTGTCATGATAAGGTAAGATAAAATCACTCCTTAGGAAATATCGCATCGCAAAAAGGATAATATGATACCTCCTTACAAGCTGAATTCTAAGATCACGAGATCACGATGCGTGAATACATATTGAGAAACAAATATCGCATCGCATGGATCAAAGACCAATTACGCTAAAAAATCCCAAACCACCGATATGTGACGGCGCATATTGCAAAATCGCATTTCACAGAAAACATATTAACAAAAATTGTCACATGTTGCACTCCTGTGATATTGCGATATTGTGACAGAGCGGCAATGCGATATTGCGATAAAGTAGCGAAAACGATATCGTGAAAATGCGAGACAGCGATCTGCGATATTGGGAAAGCAAATCGCAAAATCGCTTAATTGCGAATCTTTCGAGCTCATTATTCAAGAAAAATTCTTCCATAAATCGAGACCCGGTTATGCGCTTTAACGCTAATTAATGAGTTAGTTGCTAGTTGTTAATGAAATATGATTTTGTGCTTATCAAAGAGCCAGTTCACGTAAGGTGGTATAATTTTTGTCTTCAGCATTTAAAGCTTTACTGTCACCTTTACTTATCATTACTCTCACCTCACTTGTAAACTACAGGAACGAAGAACAAAGAACTATATAGAGCAGTATATAGGATATGATGGGGAAGAAAGGCAAAGCTCCTAGCTCTGAAGACAAAGAAATGCAGCCCTTGTATACAGACACTACCTGTAACAGAGATGTTGGTATCACAACTTGGGAAGGCATGTATAATTTACTTGAAGAAGAAAATCCCATGGTGATGGAGGTTACAACTACTGTAGGTTCGTAGGGGTCTTCTGAGGCACCAGTCACAGATTTAGCTTGCTCGTTCTTACATCGGATAGTGGCGAGGCCCAAAGTTCTCCCCTACATGGACATTTTTAAATGGGTACTGGATAGCGCTGACATAAAAAACATACAATTCAAATGTCAAGGTCAAGGGCTTATTTGTTCATTCACTACACAAGATTTGAAGCTGATGTACCATTTACCAGAGCCACAAGTGACTTATAACAAACAGTTCATAGAGAATTTTTCCAAAGAGAATGAAGACCTGGAAGAATGCACCAAAGATTGGTCAAGGAGAGATGAACTGCTGAAAAGTGATAAACATGGTATGTATAGTACTCGTTCTCTCACGTCCCCATATTGCTTTGCTACTGCTATGCTCTGTAGACTTTTTGGGAAGCCAGACATTAAAAATTCTCATCTGAATGGCTACCATTATTGGATGCTGCCATCAATGCTACTGTCATGAATTGGGCTAAAATATTGTTTGACAATTTAGCTACTGCTATTTTAAATTACCAGTCTAAAAGAACTGTTTCTTAGAGAATTTATCCCCAATTCTACTTATAAGCATATGTAATGGATGCAATTTGCTATGTTTCCAAGTTCCCTTTAATGGGATGGAAATGGATAACTCAAGACCCCTTACACATTCATGTTTATCACAAAGAATTGTGGGATTCTAAGTTCACTCCATTTTTCTACAAGATTTGTCATGGAGTCATGTTTCCTCTGTACAAAATGTTGTATGATAAAGATGCTCCAAGGTGTTCTCCTAAAGCAGAGGTAGATATACTCCCCGTCGCGAGATGGTTTGGAGAAGTACTGTTTACATATATCAGGGTATTCGGAAGTGGTTCTTCCCCTCACGTCTTACCTCTGTATGTTCCTAATAAACTCATGGCATGAGAAATTGCTTATCAAACCTGTGGGAAAGGAGGTTTGACTAAAGATTTGAAGGAAAAAAGAAGGCTATTTGGCCACAATTTACCATAGCCTGTGGGGCCTTTTCACTATTTTATGTGGCCGTGAATTCAAGGAAGTAAATAACATAACATGTCTACAATTTGCTCAAGTTTCCAGGAAGATCGTTCGACCCTCATGATATTGCTAAGAATTTCACTAGTGCAGTCAAAATAAAGGTGTTTCCTAAAGAGGATGATCTTTTTGATGACATATTCCAATAGAAAAGTACACTTGAAGAAATTCTGCATTCGGCCCAAATGCTATTCCCTCCAGCAGAATTTCAGCACTTCAAGATATACAGGGAGAGGAAGTTAGCTAATATTACTTTGGAAAAACTATGCTTAGAATCTGTAAGGGAACCAACTCCAAGTATTAGTCTCAGTGGAAGTTCAGGCACAGATAGATCTAAATCTAAGTCCAAGAAAGAGACATCAAAACATTCTAAGAGATCAGAAAGTGACCATGGTAAAAGCGAGGGGTCAATAAAGGATACTGCCTAGTCAAAAGAGCTCCCACAGCAACGGGCTTTGGCCTCTTCACTAATAGATCCTCCCCCTCTCATCGTTCAGCCACCATCAGTCAGAACCGAGCTAGATAAAGAATGGGAGACCTTCAATGACTTAATCAATCTTGAAGGGCAAAGCACAAAGACACCTGTGGGCAATGTACAGGCAACAAAAGATATAGTGACAGGAACAATTAGCAATGTCTCAGATATGGAACATATTCCTATCACCCCGTCCTTTGAACTTATTCTCAAGATAGAGAAAATTCCTCGTCTTGATGTATTTTATAGTCCACAACACAAGGCAGTAGTGGGAAGACAAAGGAAGAAAAGGAAATTGAAAAACATGCTCTCTCATGATGCAGAACAATTAGACGTCCTATGGCAAGATCCTACTACTGATCCCACTGAAAATCTCACCAAATTATCTCAGATCTCAGGAGCATACACCTCTGCAACTATTGATAAAGCATTTGAGGTGCAGCAACTACTAAAAGAAAAGGAAGACCAGATACAAGTTTTGCAACAACCATTGCAACAAGCCAACACCAACAACGAAGCACAGAAACAACCTGAAAGACTACAGCAGGAATTCCAACGAATGCAGATAGGATACCCAAATAGTTTGGCTAAGAAAGAAAAACAGTTACAGGATATGCAGGAAATGCACAAGGATGATCCTAAACGTACTGAATTCATCGCAGAATCCATTTCCTTGAACGATCAACTACTACAACAATAGGAAGCATTGAGGCAAAGGATATCACAGTGGAACTCGTATTGCGAAATAAGTGGTAAAATCACTAATCAAGTCGTGGATTTATGACATGATTATGATTTAATTGATAAACGAGTTACTGAATATTTGGCTTGGCAAGAAACAGAGGAGGGAAAAAGAGCAGGTGCACCAATAATCAACAACAATCACAAAGAAATGCTCTTTGACAAATGGGATGCGCAAATCAGAAAAGCAGAGCAAGCAGCAGAAGAAGCAGCCACGGTAGCAAACAACGTTATTGACTTCATAAATGAAAATTTGCATAGAGCAAATTTGATCTCAGAAACCACTCTAGGGTATCTACCAAATGTATAGCAATTGCAGACAGGTTGGAGATAGAAGGCTCAAGAGAAGGCAAAATCAATCAAAAGATTAACTAAGTTGAACTGGGATTCTTAATGGGTGTATTTGGTAAAACCGCACAGCCAGTGTATGACTCTCAAATGCATCATCAATTCTGCTGAGAAGATGGCGCCAGCTCTTGCTAATTCCGTTTTCGCAAGATAGTTGAAGTCTGATGTCAGTCAGCTGACTCTACTCAAGAAAATGTTGAATTCTTGCGATTTCAAGGAGGAGATACAGAAATAGTTAGTTGTTAATTTTAATATTAGTATTAATCTTGCCTTATTTTTTCCTAGAAAAAGGACGGTCATTTCAACCGTATCCTACATTCTTGTAATAAGTTATTTTTAGATTTAGTTAGTATTATTTATACCCTTCTCATGCATTTAGAGAAGGGTCCAAAAATTTATCAAAAACTTGTCTTCAGAACATGCACTTTTGCACCCTCCGAGGAGGTCTTGATGAATGAATGGAACAGGATTTATTGATATCTGCATTTAATATCTGCTACTGATGTTGCACTTTTGTACTCTTAGTGGTTGTTGGATTAAGAAGAGATAAATCATTATCGCTTGAAGCTCATGAGTAGAACTAGTTATAAATGGTACTTCTATCTCTTAACTATTTCTGCCTTTGTGTTAAAGTGATATTCATGTTCAGTTGTTTATATATTGATGTGTGAATGCCTGAGTTATCATTTGGCACTTTTGTACTGTGATAGCTATTTATTTATGATTAATGTATGAGTAGCTTATTATGCGATATGTTTTTCACAACTGTTTCGTCTAACTTTTTATACGAAGTGGTTTATCTATACTGAATTCTTTTCTCATAACAGTTGAGTGATCTTTATTACCAATTGTTATCTGAAATCATTTTAGATCGCATAACAAAAGGATTACACCCTGGGTTAGAGTAGATTTAGATATTTCTGTTTATTAGAATACAATTTCATGTCATTAGATTAGAGTTAGAACTAGAGCATCTTACTTAGGAACTTTTAGAAAGGAAATATCAACTCTGCACACACACATACACATAAATTGGGAAACTGGTCCCATATCCCCAGTCAGACCCACTATATCAAATGGAAAAGGAGCTTCTAACAAAGGTCTGGACCCGGTGGGTATCCCCCTTGTTGTAGACCCGATTTTTGAGGCTTCAACAAACACCTATGTATAAGAAATCTATGCAAAGGTTGAAGGTCAACTGGACAGGCCTAAAACTCAGTCCACCACTACTCTTAGGGATGCTAGAAGGGAGAAAAGAATAAGAAGAAAAGAGACAGTGGGAAGAGGTAGAAAAGAAAGTAGGCTTCTATGAAGAAGAAGAGGAGACCACAATAGAGGCATGGGATGTTAGAGAGGCTACTATAGCCATGAAGGATATGAATATTGACTAAGTTTCTCAGAGGATGAGCAACACTTTCAGTAGGGGGTGATGATGAGCCTCATCATTGGGTAATTATATGGGCCTTAATTCACCTCCTAGCTTAGTCAAACCAACTATTCTCATAAATTATTACATACTTTTGATTATATTTTGTTTATAAGATGAGTTAGAGTTGGATATTTTTCTTTGTGGTCTAATGTGCATTTAATGTAGGATTAAAGGATAAAAGCAAGGAATTTTGGTAAAGACCAAGGTAAAAACTCAAATGGGACAAAGGAGAGGGATTATAGGAGGTAAATCCTCCTCATTTACTACCCCTCCATTCAAATATTCCTCCATCAGCTCGGAGTGAAAATAGCCAAATCATGAGGACTAGAAGGTCATCGAGCAAGTGAAAGAAAAAGCACCAATTTATCTCAAGTTTGGGAACCTAAACTCCCTAATTTTAAGGAATTCGTTGGAGACTTTATATGTATAAGTAGATATGCCTAGGACCTCAGTATTATTTTGATTTTCATTGTAAAATTCTACTCTATTTTCAAGTTGCAAGACTTGTGAGAGTTATTTTGATGTAATTTGTTGTTTTGGTAATAAGTGATCTAGGTGGATGTTGGTGGCCACCCACCTATCCCATTTGGACCCCCACAATTGTCTCTTTCAGCATTTTTAGTTTCCTTAATTGTAGCACAACTTACTATTTTTAGCAGTTTTTCGGGTCCTGAACTTCCGGAGCCGTTTTGAGGCCCTAAACGACGTTTTTTGGGATATCCGGGGGCAACATGGGTCCATGCAATGGACCGATGTTGCCCATTCCGAAAATGGTAGTTCTCGGATAGATCTTTCTAACGAGCTATCATACGCGTCAAACGGAGATCGTATGCCAAAGTTACGACCCCGGGAAATTGATGTACCAATTTACCCAAAACGGGGCCCTCAATTTGGCGTTTCATCTTCTAAGGGTCGGTTTTGGAATGTGAAGGGTTTTCCATTGTTTCTCAATAATAAATAGGCCTTCGAGCCTCATTGTAACACAAGTTCGGAACAGTTCAGAGACATGTAGCCGCACATCTCTCTCAGAGATAAGCTACCATCGTCCTAGCTGGTTTATTCCAATTCTGGTTGTAAGCATATTTCGGTATTTTTCCATTAATGAAATGAAGCATTATTTCCACTGCATCTTTGTGTATATTGTTATCTCTGTATTTTATTGCGTTCCTGTTTAAATCCGGATCAGTGGTATTAGAGCGGTCTGCTTTTTCTCTGTTTTTCTTTGCATGTTCGCAACGAGGTCGGATATAAGGAGTTAGGGCTTGAGCTGGTCCAAGCTTTGCAAGACCAGCCTTGAAAATCCCGACGGCCTCCCATGGCGGATGAGAAGAAAGATGAGGGGGCAGGA
>APFE030521339.1:65522-90339 GCA_000404065.3 Pinus taeda | reverse complement strand
GGTTTTGGAATGGAAAGGGTTTTCCATTGTTTCTCAATAATAAATAGGCCTTCGAGCCTCATTGTAACACAAGTTCGGAACAGTTCAGAGACATGTAGCCGCACATCTCTTCTCAGAGATAAGCTACCATCGTCCTAGCTGGTTTATTTCCAATTCCGGTTGTAAGCATATTTCGGTATTTTCCATTAATGAAATGAAGTGTTATTTCCGCTGCATCTCTTTATTTATGGTTATCGCATCTCTGTATTTATGGTTATCTCTGTAATCTATTGCGTTCCTGTTTAAATCCGGATCAATAAGAATGAGTTTTTTTTTGAGCCATCATTAAGTTAACTCAAAGGGCTAAATCTCTTGGGTTATGTTCCAACCCTAGCAACCAAGGCTCATCTTTATTGTACATGTATGCTAGCGTAGATTCATAGCTTAATTGTTAATTTGCTTAGTAGATGCATTTCCATTACAAGTAGTGTAGATTAGATTGGTTGTGTGATAGTTTTCTTCCATTTGTGCCTTATTTCAAGTAGCAGGTTGGCAAGGAGAAAAAGGATCACCACAAGGTTGTCAGTAGGTGGCTTGGCCTCACTTCCTCCCTCTAGGACCATGACTTGAGGAAGGGACCCTTCAGCAACCCCAAAAACACAGATTTCTAGTTCTTGTATGAGCTTTGGAGTTTGTTGTCCTTAATTTAGTACTTGGTTAATGTTGCAAGGCAGATTTCATTGTCATCTTTTTCCATCTCCATTTCTGTAATAGGATCTCACTCATGCTTTCATTCCCTTCAACAAATTTCTTCATGCATAATATAGGCAATTGATTCATGCTTTACTAGTTTATGAAAATGTATCTTGTTGCATAGTTTTTGGAAGACACACATGTTTTAAGCAGAGTAGGTACTTCAAGAGGAGACCAAGACTTCATAACAAGTAGCCACCTTCCACTTCATCCACCTTAGCCACCCCTTTTTTCACAATCACCCTCTCTAGTTTTTCATTATTTTTCATTGAAATTCTTCTAAATACATTGAGTGAATCTAGCCATCTCTTATCTTGGATATTGACTCCTGAGTGCCCCTAGACCTTCTAACACTCCATTCCACCCATCACACACCTTTCCCAAGCTTACCAACACCTCCAACACCTCATGATTATCTCTCGGGTGTATCCTGTAGGTTTCCTGTAATTCCTACAAAATCATCCCGTAGGTTTCTAGTACATCCTATAGGTTTTCCTGAAACGGCCTATTGTGAAGCCGAATTGATGGGAAACCTCAAGGAAGTCACAAAAAGCATCCTAGGACCCCTCCACACCATCCAACCACTTCATAAACCTTATAGCCATCCTCAAACACCTTCCATCCACCTGTCAGATCCATAATAACAATTAGTTTGCATACTTGATTTTGCCTTAAAAAACCAGAAAAAGTGAAAACAGATTTAGTTGAGTTTCTTTGCTTGCACCCTAGTATTGTTTGATGCTTTTTTACTTCTGCAACTTAGATAGTGGCATTTTTTTAATGTTGATTTAGAATTTATGCTTAGCATAGCTTCTTAAATGGTTAATTAGGGTATGGTGTGGTTTAGCATTACATGTTGTCTTTTTTCATTACTGCAGTAGAGTAACTCTCTCTTATAGTAGATTTGCCCTTCTTCCATCAAAGAATCAAGCTTCTTCTGACTCTATAGAAGTCTAGCTTGGAACCCTAGTGGTCTCTCTCCAGCTGAACAGTGACAACATGCAAAACCATCACTTTTACTTGTGCATACAACATTGTCACCTCCAAGTTTGTACGAACACTGGGTTGATATGTAAAGTTGGTAGCCCAGGAGTTGCAACATCCTTTTTGCAATATTGACACTCATCACTTATTTTTTAGAAATAAACAATTGTGTTGCATGCTTCTACCCACAAGTGCAATGGTAGTCCTTGATGATGTAACATCTCCCGTTCCACTCTCACTATACTTATATTCTTTGTTTTAGCCACCCCATTATGCTATGGTTTATGAGGTGTTATCAAATCTTGGTGAATGCCTTTTGATGCATATAAGTTCTTGAATTCATTTGACACATATTCTCCAATGTTATTGATTCTGAGAGATTTAAGTTTCCTTCTAGTATCTTCCTGGACAAGTTCTTTAAACTCACAAAATTTAGCAAGTGTCTGATATTTCTTCTAAATGAATAAAATCAAGCACTTACAAGAAAAATCATCAACAAATATTACATAATACCCGTGTTTGGTCGTGGATCTTGTCAAGAATGGTCCACACACATCTGAGTGAACTCAATCAAGGATTTCTTATGCTTGACTGTCTTTACCATGAATGGAAGATTTCGTGTACTTCTCCAATTTACAGCCTTTGCATGTGTCTCTCTGCTCTAGTGAACCCTTGGGAAGTCCTGTAGAGATTTGATTCAAGATCTTCAAGGCTTCATGGTTCAAGTGACAAAATATTCTATGCCACAACTCACCAATGTCTTATCTCTCCACCTTCTCCATTTTAGTGGTCAAAGCAACACCATCTTCTACATACAATTTATATAGGTTCTTCACCCAAAACTCGATCCGCTTCACCTAACCTTAGGCTATGTGATGAAGGAAATCCTTTCCATTACTAAATATCACATCGTAGCCACAATCTTCCAGCATGGAAATAAAAACCAAGTTCTTCTTCAAATTGGGAACATACATGACATCTTTCAATGTGAGGGGAGAATGAGACTCCCTCTAAAAGGTAGCAGTATTTATGTTGGTCGCAATATACCTCCCATCATCTCCCATCTTGATGTGAATCTGGAGGTCCTGCTCCTCCAAGTTACTTAAGAACTCTTTTTTGTTGGTCATATGGAATGAGGCTCCATTATATAAGTACCACACACTACCCATCAACGATGTCATCATGAAAGCAATGAGGGTGAAATCCTATTCAAATTGTGAAGAAAGGGATTCACCTACTACTCCTCCTGAGGGCTTCTTACCAACATTCTTGTGAAGACACTTTGTGGCATAGTGTCCCAACTCAAGATAGTGAAAACATTTAATCTTGGACATGTACTTCTTCTTTCCACCATGACTGGAATCTGATTTGGAATGGGATGACTTCCCTCCCCTTTCTTTGCCTTTCCATTCGTGACATAGTTCTCCTCATCATCATGCTTGGATGATGATTTGTCTCTGGTGTTATTCCAAATCTCTTTCTGTACCAAGTTGGACTACAATCGCTCCCAATCTGGTATCTTATCCCTCCCATTAACTCAATCTTTGTAGTTGTGCCAACCCTTAGGAAGCCCTAGAAGTTCTAGCTCAACAGATCATATTAACCAACACTAACACTGACACTTCTAAGCTCATGCCAACAATGGGTGAACTTGGTCAACTACTTTGGAATTGAGTTGCCATTCTCTATCTTGATCTTTCTAATCTTGTCCTTTAGTTCCACCTTCTTGTGGTCATTGTTGTTTTTACATAGGTCTGTTAATGCCTTCCACATTTCAAATGGAGTTTCCTTACCATGGAGATTCGTGACAATATGATCTTGAACTCCTTATAGGATAATCCTTCTCACCTTTTCCACACACTTTCTCCACTCTACCCCATCTTTAGCATCTGATGTTGGAGGCTTCAGGATATCACTATCTTTGAATTCCTTCAGCTCATTGTCTTCCAAAACTACCTCCATCCTATCCTTCCAAGCTATGGAATTTGAGCTACCCTGAAGGGCGTACTCAAGTCTCAAACCGTCAAATGATATCGTGCTAGATCTAAAGTATGAAATTGCCAATTCGATATCACTTGCACAACAAACTCATATTCTCCTCTTCTATGGTGATTTCATCTGTCATACCTTGTAGATTTTTTATTATATATTCCAACTACATATTGTGATATAGTAAAACAATTGACTTGAATGTACTCAACTCATCAGTGGAAACAAAAATTGGTCGATGAAATCATGAAGAAGAAAATGAATAATTTAAATCACACATAAAAACTAAATTTATGGGGAAAGACTCAACTAAAACCCCCTGCTATCTATATATTGCATTAACCAGAATATTTCAGAAAAAGATATAGTGCTTGTTCAACCCGAACAATCTATGCACAAGAACAATCTATCTCATTGCTTCACAAACAAGCTCAAGCCAATACTTAGCCAAATCTGTTGCCTTCCAAGCTCCTACTACCTTGCATTTTTCCTTTGCTAATTAGCCCATACTTAATTGGGAAATTCCTCACTCATAACTACACAATCCATCCATATGCCTTCCTCTAATTGCATAGACCATCGATTTAATTTAGATGATTTTAAAATTGATAGTACATTGTCCCTGAACTCTAATCTCAACTAGGTCTTCCAATGAGATGAAATTCATGAGTTATTTATGAGTGAATTATCAGTTATCTCACTGATCACTACATGTGAAGTAAATCCAATTTAATTCACTTGATCTCTCACTAGTTCCTCCATCAGTTAGAACTAGTTTAACTGAATTTAACTCAATTAAAGTGAATTAAATAATTACAACTCAATAAGAACTCAACCTGGGCCCTTAAAATTTAGGGATCACTCTACATGACTCTAGATAGAATCTGAACTCAAATTTATTGAGCCAACTAAGTTGACTTAACTTACTTAACTATTACAAGTTTCTATGAGAATAGAATTGCAATTTAATTCCTAATTTAATTCAAGGACAAATTAAATTAGGATTTTCTTGTTGCTATTTTTAACACTCATTTCAACAAGAAAGGGATTATCTATTACCCTGATCTTGCCTCTATGAAACTCAAATTTTCATCTTGACAATGCCTTTGTCAAAATATTTTCATCCTTCTCCTCTGTAGGAATGTACTTTAGCAACATGATTCTCCTCTGCACACAATCTCATAGATGGTGATATCGGATGTCAATATGATTGGACAGATCATGAAAAGCTTGATTCTCAGAGAGTTCAATACTACTCTAATTGTCACAATAAATCATTGTAGCATCCATCTGTTGACCAAACAACCCAACAAGGATCTTCCTCATTGAGATAACCTCACAAGCTTCTCGACTAGTAGCTATGTACTCTGCTTCTATTGAACTGAGTGCAACTAATATCTACTTCCTGTTGTTCCAAGAAACTATTGCTAACCCAATAATGAAGAATCCCCCTGATGTGCTCCTCCTTTCAGATGGAATCCCTGCCTAATCTACATCTTTGAAGCCTTGAAGCTTCACACCCTTTATCCATTTGTACCAAAGACCAAACTGAGTGGTGCCTCAAATGTATCTGAACACATGTTTAGGTTCCTTCCAATATAGTTTGGTTGGCTTAACCATGGCTTGACTAAGATGGTTAACCACAAAACACATGTACGGTTATGTGCTAAAAAAATACATAAGTGAACCCACAAGATTTCTATAAATAGTAGCCTCTACTACTTCTCCTAAAGTAGCATCCTCCTTCCTCCAGTTACCAACTAGATGAGTCTCCATGGGTTTGTTGCTCTCCATGTGGAACTTCTTCAATATCTCATTGAAAACATTTCTCTAGGAGGAAAATAGTTCCTCATCTCCTTGCCATACTTCCATACCAAGAAAATAATGCATTAGCCCTAGGTTCTTCATCTTGAACTCTCTTGCAAGATCCTCTTTGCAAGATTTAATCAAATTCTCATCACCTCTTAGAATCAAGTCATCGACATATAATAATATAATCAACAATTTACCTTCAACCACAATATGGTAAAGGTACACATCTGCTTCACCTTTGATGAAGCCCAACCCAATCAAATAGTTGTCAATCCTCATGCACCAAGCATAGGGTTCTTGTTTCAGTCCATACAATGCTCGCTTGATTCTTCACACATGCAACTCTCTGTTGAAGGTCTCAAATCCTTTCAGATGCTCAATATAAACCTCTCCCTCAATCATGTTGTTGAGGAATGTTGTTTTTACATCCATCTGATGTATCTTCCACCCCATTTGCATTGAGAGTGCTAGAATAGATCCGATTAATGAGTACCTTGCTATAGGAGCTTCTCCACAATCTCATATGTTGCTTTCTTTACCTTGTAAATCCATATGGAACTCATTGCTGACATGCATGTTGGTCTTGGGACCACCTCCCAAACATTTTCTTTGATAATGGAATCATACTCGTCAACCATGCCATCAACCCACACTGGTTGCTACACTACTTCGTCAAATGAGGATGGCTCGATCTCTACATTAGAGCCATGTAGCGAGTGTACCATTCTAGTGAACTCCTCTACATGTGTTGTGATGTGGGTTCTCCCACATTCTCTCTAGTATCATACAAGAATGTCATCATCTCTAGTGAGCTTTCTCCCATCTCTGGAAGTCTCTACATGAGTGGGTATTTCCACACTCTTCTCTTCTACATGTGGTTTCTCCATATCATCTTGAGTTTCCTCATTTGCAGCTAAAACATCATCAACTACACATAAATGAAGCTCCCTCTCAAGGGAAAATCTCATGGCCTTCCCTTCACCAAGCTTCATATCTCTATGAACCACTGTCATCCTCTTAGATGGTGGGTACACGTGATAGTTGTGAGGTGTATTAATGTATCACACAAATATTCCCAACTTAGTTATTGGCTCTATATTTTTCAGTACATTGTTGGTAACATGACATTGGACTGATGAACCAAAGATCCTTAAGTGTACCACATATGGTTCTTACCTGAAAAAGATTCTTCTAGTGTACTCATCCTGAGAATTCGATGAGTTCTTATGTTTTGAAAATAAACAATGGTGTTGCATGCTTCAGCCCACAAGTGTAACAATAGTCCCTGAACATGTAACTTCTCCCGTGTCACTCCCACAATAATCATGTTCTTGATTTAATCCACCCCATTATGTTGTGGGGTATGAGGTGTTATCAACTCTTGTTGAATTCTTTTTGATGCACACAAGTTCTTGAATTCATTTGACACATATTCTCCATTGTTATTGATTCTAAGAGCTTTAAATTTTCTGCCAGTACATTTCTCGACAAGTGCTTTAAATTCACAAAATTTAGCAAACTTCTGATCTTTCTTCTGCATGAATAAAATCCATCAATTATGAGAAAAATCATCAACAAATATTACGTAACAACTGTTTTTGGTCGTGGATTCTGTCTAGAATGGTCCACACACATCTAAGTGAACTCGATCAAGGATTTCTTACTCTTGACTATCTTTATCATGAACGGAATATTTGATTTAATTCTCCAATTTACATCCTTTGCATGTGATTAGTCTAATGTAGTGTACCCTTGGGAATTTCTATAGAGATTTCATGCATGATCTTCAAGGCTCCATGGTGCATGTGACCAAATGTTCTATGCCACAACTCATCGATGTATAGGTTCTCCACCTTCTTTGCTTCGGTGTTCGAAGCAAGGAAATCTTATACAACTAATTTGTATAGGTTCTTCAATAGAAGCTTGATCCCCTTCACCTAAACTTAGGCTATGTGATGAATGAAAGCCTTTCCATGAATAAATATCAAAGCATAGCGATGGTCATCCAAAATGGCAACGAAAAACAAGTTCTTCTTCAAATCCGGAACATACATGACATCTTTCAATGTGAGGGGAGAACCAAAATCCCTCTAAAATGTAACAATATTGATGTTGGTCACAATATACCTCCCATCATCTCCCATCTCGATGTGCATCTCGAGGTCCTTCTCCTCCAAGTTAATTAAGAGCTCTTTTTTCTTGGTCATATGGAATAAGGCTCCACTATCCAAGTACCACACACTACCCATCATCGATGTCACCATGAAAGTGATGAGGGTGAAATACAGTTTGAATTTTGAAGCAAGGGATTCACCTACTACTCCTCTTAAGGGCTTCTTACTAACCTTCTTGTGGAGACACTATGTGGCATAGTCTCCCAGCTCATGATAGTAAAAAAAATTAGTTTTCGACATTTCCTTCTTCTTGCCAAAATGATTGGAATAGGATTTGGAATGGGATGACTTCCCTCACCTTTATTCACCTTTCTATCTAAGAAACAATTCTCCTCATCATCAGGCTTGAATGAGGATTCATCTCTGGTGTTTTTCCAAATCTCTTCCTGTACGAAGTTGGACCACAATCGCTCCCACTCTGATATCTTCTCCCTCCCATTAACTCAATCTTGGTAGTTGTGCCAACTCTTGGGAAGCCCTAGAAGTTCTAGGCTCACCAGATCATCTTCTGCAATAGTAACACCAACACTTCTAAGCTTATCCTGACACTGGGTGAACTTCGTCAAGTACTTTAGAATTGAGTCACCATTCTCAGTCTTGACCCTTCTTATCTTGTCCTTTAGTTCTAGCTTCCTATGGTCACTATTGTTTTGACATAGGTCTACTAATTCCTTCCACATTTCAAATGGAGTTTCCTTACCATGGATATTCGATACAATATGATCTTGAACTTCTTGTAGGATAATCCTTCTCATGTTCACCACACACTTTCTCCACTCTGCCACATCTTTAGCATTTGATGTTGGAGGCTTCAAGATGTCATTGTCTTTGAATTCCTTCAACTCGTTTTCTTCCAAAACCACCTCCGTCATGTCCTTCTAAGCTATGTAATTGAGCTACCCTCAAGGGCATACTCAAGTCTCAAACTGTAGAATGATATCCTGCTAGATCTGAAGTATGAAACTACAAATTCGATGTCACCTGCACAACAAACCCATATTCTCCTGTTCTATGGTGATTTCAGCTCTCATACCATGTAGATTTTTTATTGTAGATTCTAACTGTAGATTGTGATATAGTAAAACAAAGGACTTGAAACTACTCTACTCATGAGCAGAAACAAAAATTTATCGATTAAATCATGAAGTAGAAAAGGAAGAATTTCAATCACACATAACAAAATAATTTTATGGGGAAAGCCTCAACTAAAAACGCTTGCTATCTGTATATTTCATTAACTAGAATATTTGAGATGAAAATATAATGCTTGTTCAACCCGAACAATCTCTGCACAAGCACAATCTATCTCACTGCTACACAAACTAGCTCACACCAATACTTAGCCAAATTTGCTGCCTTCCAAGTTCCTACTTCCTTGTGTCGTTCCCTTGGAATCATCCCATATTTAACTGGGAAAAATCTCACTCATAATTGCGCAATCCGTCCATAGGCATTCATCTAATTGCGTGCACCATTGGTTTAATTTAGATGATTTTACAACTGATAGTACACTGTCCCTAAACTCTAATCTCAACTGGGTCTTCCTCTGAACTGACATGCATGAATTATTTATGAGTGAATTATCGCTAATGTCATTGATCACTACATGTGAATTAAGTCCAATTTAATTCACTTTACCTCTCAATAGTTCCTCCATCAGTTAGAACTAGTTTAACTAAATTTATCTCAGTTAAACTAAATTAAATAATTATATCTCAATAATATCTCAACACGAGCCCCTAAAATTTAGGGATCACTGTACATGACTCTAGATAGACTCCAAAATTGGATTTACTAAGCCAACTAAGTCAACCTAACTTAGTTAAATATTACAAGTTTCTATGAGAACAATATTACAATTTGCTTCTTAATTTAAGTCAAGAAGATATTAAATTAGGATTTTCTTCTTGTTATCTTTAACATCATAGGCACCTTAAAGGATAACATCCAACCTAAGGTTCACCTTTTGGAACCTGATTTAGTGGAGAAGGCATTCAGGGTGGCAAGAAAATATGAAACTAAATTATGGCAACAAGGAAATCTAGCACTCACAACTATAAATATCAAAGTGTTTTTGCTCCCTTCCAGAACCTACAAGGTTGACACCACAAAAATTGGTGGAAAAGGAGGAAAAAGGGTTTTGTTATAGTTGGGATAGAAAATACACTAAAGGTCATAAGTGTGTCGAGAATAAATTATTCTACATAGATTGTAAAAATGAGGAAGAAAAGGAATAAGAAACATCAAAAGAGGAGGATATACACCAGGAAGTAACTCAAGAGAAAGAAGAAATGAATCTGACCATTTCTTATAATGCATTGGAAAGAATTACCACTCCTCAAACTCTTAAGATAGAAGGATATATCAAGAATAAAAAGGTAATATTGTTGATTGATTCGGGTATTACCCATAATTTTATTCATTGTAAGATAGCCAAGGAATTGAATTACTTCCTATATCTAACACTAGTGTCATGTGATGGTTTCAAGTGGAGGAACTATAAATTTCTCTAAAAAGTGCCATAATATCAAGCTAACCATGGGGGAATATGTATTGAATATTCCAATTCTTTCCATTGCAATGGGTAGTGATGATACTGTACTAGGAGTCCAATGGCTACAATCTTTTGGGACGATAACTTTCAATTTTAAAGAACTTTTCTTGAATTCTTTTTGGGGGAGGAAAGGAATTTGAATTAAAGGGTGTCACAAGGAAACCAAGAAATATAATCAACTCTAATGGTGTGACAAAGATTTTTAAGAAATAAAATGGGGAGTAGTTGCACAATTATGCTCACTAGGGGTTTAAACATCGAAATCATCTATTTCTCGAGATCTCCAATTATTGGAAAATCCTTCCAAGTTTTTTGAGACTCCCAAAAGCCTCCAACCTATTTTTGATCATGATCATGCAATTGACTTGATTCCATGAATTTTTTCTCAAAACATGAGGCCTTACAGATATCATTATGCCCCAAAGAGTGAAATTGAACGCATGGTTGCAGAAATACTAGAGGCTAGTACAATTCAAACTAGTAAAAGTTCTTTCTTTGCTCTAGTAGTATTGGTGCACAAGAAGGATGGATCATGGCATATGTGTCCAGATTATAGGGAGCTTAACAAGCTCATTATTAAAGATAAATTTCCCACTACTATCATTGACGAATTGTTGGATGAATTACATGGAGCAATTTACTTCACTGATCTGGATCTTCGTTGACGATGTCATCAAAGTAGAATGCACGCTGAAGAAGTTTAAAAAACAACATTCAAAACTCACAAGGGTCATTATGGTTTTTTGTTCATGCCTTTTGGCCTTACTAATGCACCTTCCACATTTCAAGGTTTGATGAATCCCATTTTCAAACCCACCCTTAGAATTTTTTGGTTATTATTTTTTGATGATATACTAATCTACAACACGTTTTGAAATGATCATGTTCAACATGTTGATATGGTGCTCAAATTATCGGAGGAAAAACAATTATATGGAAAAAACTCCAACTGTTTATTTGGATTACAAGAGGTGGAATATTTGTGTCATATTGTATCTCATGAGTGTGTTAAGCTAGACCATAAAAAAATTAAAGTCGTTAAGGAATGGAAAATCCCCACAAACATAAAGCATATTTGATGATTTCTCGGGTTCACAGGGTGTTATCACAATTTTGTTAAGAATTATGGGAGAATAGTGGCATATATAACATCATTATTGAACAAGGATACATTTTCTTGGACTCCGGAAGCAATGAAGGCCTTTAAACATCTTAAAGATGAAATGTGAAAAGCATGAGTCTTAGCTATGCCAGACTTCACAAATTTTTTTATTATGGAATGTGATGCTTTAGGAAATGGGATTGGTGATGTTTTAATGCAAGAAGGAAGACCCATTTCTTTTGAAATTTGTCCAATCAAAGGAAAATAATTACACAAACCTATTTATGAGAAGGGAATGTTGTCAATACTGCATACTAAAGAAATGGGAACCTTACCTAATGGGAAGGCACTTCAAGGTAAAAATAGATCATGATAGTCTTAAACACTTTTTGGAAAAAATATTATCTTTAGAAGAGCAACAAAAATGGTTGAAAAACATGTTTGATTATGAATTCAAAATAATCTACAAAAAAGGGAAGCAAAATTTTGTTGCAGATGCACTCTCAATAAAGGATGAGGACGTGGAATCATTTCTTTGTTCCATTTCTATTATCCAACATTAGTGGATAACTGAAGCAAGGGATGAATGGAAGAATGATGAAGATGTTTGGTTACTCATTCAAAATTTGTAGCAAGATCCCAGTATATTTGATATATTTAGCTATAATAATTATTCATTATGGTACAAATATCACTTATATGTTTGTAAGAATTCCCATCTCAAACAAAATATTCTATGGGAATTGCATACCTCTCCTTTAGGAGGGCACTCAAGATTTTTGAAAAATTACCATAGGGTCAAGAAGGAATTTTTTTGGGATGACCATAAATTTGATATTCAGAAGTTTGTGGCACAATATTTGGTTTGCCAACGAAATAAGGTTGAGACAATTAAGACCTTGGGGCTGTTACAATCTTTAGTCATTCCAATTCAGCGTTGGGAGGAGGTCTCAATGGATTTTATCACAGGTTTACCCAAGTCTGAAGGAAAAAGTGTCATCATGGTGGTAGTTGATAGACTTACCAAGGATGCACACTTATGTGCATTATATCATCCCTTTAAATCCACTCTAGTTTCTATTGCATTTACAGAAACAATTCAAAAGAATCATGGAAATCCAAATATTATAGTAAGTGATAAAGATCCCATTTTCACTTGAAATTTTTGGACATAATTGTTTTCTTGCCTTGGTACTCAATTAGCTCATAGCTCATCTTATCATCCTCAATATTTTGGAAAAAAATTAGATAGTGAACAAATGTTTGGAAGGATATCTTCGTTGCTTGGTATGTGATAAACAAATACAATGGCTGTGAAGTGTTTACCTCTCAGTGAATGGTAGTATAACACTTACTTCCATATTGCAGAAAAAATGACCCCATTTATGGGAATTTATGGATATCATCCACCATCCATCACATCATATTTAATAGAAAATTCTAAGGTTCAAGTGGTGGAAGATCACATCAAGCATCAACAATAACTTCTCCAACTCTTAAGGAATAACCTCACTCTCGTGCAAAATCAAACGAAACAACATGAAGATTAACATTTCACTAAAAGAACTTTTGATGTAGATGATTCGGTACTTTTACAAATACAACCATACAAATAAATGTCTCTCAAGAAAGCTAACAAGGATAATAAATTATCACCTAAGTACTACGATCCTTACAAGTTGTTGCAAAAGATTGGGACTATGGAATAAAATTGGAGTTGCCTGCATCTTCTTGAGTACACCCATTTTTCAATGTTTCATCCTTAAAGAAGGTTATTAGTGAAAATAATCCACTTCAAATAGTGTTGCTAGAACTTGACAAAGAAGGAAAAATCATATTTTAGCCTCTAGCAGTCACGGAAACAAGAAAACGACAACTACCAAATCAATAAATTTTAGAGTATCTCATTAAGTGGAAGAACTTACCCCTTGAATATTCCACATGTGAGGATGTGAATTTTATAAAAAAGCATTGAGAACTACTCAAGCATTGAGGACAACAATTTTTTGAAGGATATGGGCATGTTAGGTCCTTATAATACTAGTGTATCCTCCTTATTATTGTTATTGTGCTCATTGAGCCCACATATTATTATTGGTGTGCCCCATAGAATCCCACTATTGTTATTTTTGTGCCATTAAATTTTTATTGTTATGCGGGCTCTTATTATATTGTAACCCCTTAGACTCTTATATATACAAGAAGGTCTTGTCATTTGAATCATCCAAGAATTGTTCATTTATGTAATGTAAAGGAGGTTTCCCCCTCAGAGAGGATAATTTTTAAGTTGTCGATCTATCTATTTGTGAGTTGGTTGCAAAACAACTTCTTTGTCCCATAGAAGAGGGATATATGGAGTTACAAATACAAAATAAAAAATATTTTTGATTAAAAAAATTGTTTTTGAAAATACATAAAGTCAAATAATGTGGTTCCAAGCTCACTTGCCTATACTTGTTCAATATTACCCTCGGTGCACTATTGGATGTGTTTGACCCAATGATATGTTGGTTCTTTAGTTTGCGTAAGTTGATGGATAAGTTCTTCACGAATAGTCTTTCACCATGTATTCATGGTCGTTTCTTTTTCTAGCACTATGACACCTTTTTTTTGTAAATTCCCATCTGACAAATAGAGTCTGATGATCTCAACATAGAGGATGGAAATTTCAATTCAAAAGCACTTGGATTGAAAAATGTCAATATTGGTCACATAGGAGAACTTGGTGCAACCTATGACCATAGTTTTGGTCAATACGACAATCAATTGTAAGATGTCTAATGGATATGATGTGCCATTCATTGCAGTTATTTTTTAATTATTGTCAACTCATCAATTGATTATTGTGCTTGCACCTCTAGCAACTCCTTTTTGGTGAGGTAATCCATTTTTTCTATGAATGAGGTGCCTTTTACCTCTATGAAGTCAAGATTATATATATGTTTTAAATGTTGCACTTGTTGGATTTTGGTTTAGGTGTTCTATAATGTTTTCAACTTCCAATTGTGCTTTGTTTCTCCCTTGAATTTATTGTTGCTAATATTAGATTATATTTGTCTCAAATTTTTTCCTTTTTCAATCTCTGTTGTCAATGTTTCCTCTAGAGTTGGTAATGAATTGTTCTTTTATCTGAAGTTTTAACATGATCCCTATCAATAATTTGAGACTCATTTTTCCATTTTCCTACCATAACCCCAACTTGTAAAGTTTTGCTAGGGCTTCTCGCAAATAATTTCTTCCATTTTTAATTGCCAAATGTTATTCCTTATTATTTTTAATTCTTTTGAGGTCATTTTATGAAAATTTCTACTTCATCCTTGATTCAATTAGGATTTCACTTGTTTGAGTATCTCACCTCATTCTCAATATGGTGGGAGACTATTTGTAGTTGTACATTTTCTTGAAGTTTGTAGGTTCAATGGTCAATAACCATTGCTCCTAATCTTAATAGGAGATAGTTGATAACTCAGGAATTATAAGGTGTTTTGGTTGTATAGTTCAACACTATTTAGAGACTTATATTGACTTGGTAAGTTAATTTCCCATGTCAAAATGTTTAGTCAATGTCTCTCAACATGTATTGCAAGTTTTTCTTCCAGTTTGTGTGAATGATGCACTAGACTAACATATGCTTGCTAGTTCACTAGCTCTAGTTGATGGTGAGTTAAGATCAGATACATGCATTGGCTAAACATGCTAGATTAGATTCTTTTTATATCTACCTTGATTTCATGGTCTTGGTTGATTTTCGTTTGTTACTCATGTTGATCGTGTTCGTAATTTCACATTGTTTGGTTGATTTCATGTCATCAATCAATTGACGTTTTTTGGTCAATACAACTGTTGAAATCAAGTTTTATTTTCAATTGAATTAAATTTGTCCATGCTTCTTCTTCCATGGGCTATTTTTTTGTCTCAGTTAATGACTAAGTGGTTGATTTTTCTTTTTGTTCATTTTTTTAGAGTCTAACTTTCTTTATAAATATATTTCTCACTTTATTTGTCTTACTCTTGCTCACTTGAATGCTTCCTCACTCACTTGTCCAATAATTGATGCAAGTCTTGTCCATGTGATTGTTATTGCTTTCTTTTCATTGTAAATTTTTTAGTCAACTTCTCTCTACTAGTCTACTCTAACTAACTAGCTTTCCAATAGGGTTGTTTTTTATCCATTGTTCTTGCTATTTTTTTTAATTGATATCAATTATTGATGAATTATGTAAGCTATGTCTTCCTTAAGTAAATTATTATTGAGAGGTAGTTTTATACCTAATTCTTCGTAATTGACCTTTTTATTTCTCTCTTTTTTTCAAAAAGGTTAATCTATGTACTAGACCACCATAAGTGGTTTTTGATATAATTCATTCCTATTGGCACCTCTAAGGATGTTTTCACCAATAAGTATTTTATTACTATTATGAGTGATATATTTCCATCTAGGCCCTATTGATGATTTTCTTAAATATGTGCCCTTGCAATGTTCTTAACTATACTACATTTGTTGGTCATATATCTTCAATTATAAAGGGACCCGACCAACCATGTTGTGTTCAATTTCTACAACTTTCCTTTGATTCAAATCTTGCAGAATAGGACCAAATCCCCTAGTGTGATAATTTTTCTCTTAAGATGTAATTCATGCCAAACTTTTGTGCTGGGCATGAAATCCCCCCATAACACGTTTTGGGGCTCAAAGCCCAAGTTTTGGTCAAATATGTTGTAAGACTCCATGAATTGCGGGTGTGGAGCACAAAGTATAGGTTGAGTCATAGAGTTTTACGCCCTAAGTTTTGTAATGTAACGTAATACCATGTTGGCCTACCCATGGTCTGTAGACCATGGGATTGTATAAATAGAGCGAGGCTCTAAGTTGTAAAGAGAGTGAAGAAGGAGATAGATGAATACGAATGGTTCGAGCATAGAGTAAGAGTTTAAGTGTATTGGTTCGTAGTAGTAGGAAGAGGCTCCGCATCTGAGTGTGTAGAGGCCTAGTAGAGTCCGCAGGGCAGTGTCGAGTCTGTAAGCTTGAACAAAGAATAATAAAGAGAAGTTGATTCCAATTTCTATGCATCAGCTTTTATATTTCATTTTATACGTTTATATCGTTTTGTTTATCGTGCACACTTATATGAATGCTAGATATATTGTTAATTATCACTATATTTACATGGATAAGTTAAAGTAATCAGATAATAATGGGTTAATAGTAAGGAACATGGGTAATAATATGGATCACGCCCCAAGTAGGGCTGCATGAAGGAAGCACCACAAGTTCCATGGAACTAATGGATGAGCGTAGCGACATGCACGCAGGGTCAAACTGCGGACTGCCAAAGCTCATCAGACATCCCCAGGGTGCGGAAACCTAGTTCTATCACCCTCCCATACTACTTCGGGTGAGACCTCAATCCACGCTCCGCGGACTGTTGCTGAAAGGGCTAGTAGTACCTCGATTTGTTTGGCTAAATCACCTCTGAACCTGGGTTAAGCCCATACAAGCTAAAAAATGGTTCTGTTGCCAAGACTGGGATCTGCATAAGGGATGTCTGATGTCTTGTCATTGGAATCCAATGAAGAAAGAAATTGAAGAGTGGTTGGACAAGAAGATTCACGAGTTCACGGAACAAGAAAACAGGAATCTGCGAGTATCAAAGGAACAGTGGTTGGAGCACTACTTATATATGGAAATACATGAAATTTCTTTACATCCTTTCCTTCTGAGCTCTATGAGTGGATCGCGAAGCTAGCAGATAGTCAAAAAAGGTGTAGGATCGACAAACCAATCGCGTGGACTCCAGAATTAGTGCACAGATTAGAAGCATCAGGAGATAATATTGCGTGAGATGTGGACCATTGGCTCGAACGAATTATAGGAGGATTTATCACTAAGTTCACGGTAGATATGACCGTCAGCTACAGTGAGGTGGAGTGACGTTTCCTCAAAGGACCGCGAGGTAAGTATATTAAATCTTTGAACATTTGGATTAAGATGCTATAGTGTGAAAAGCGGGTATGTGAATAAATTAATGTTTGGGGCTACGCGAAGTGGGAAGATCTATAGAAGTGGAGGCAGTTAAGAATTAGAAACCAGACCCTTAATTTCACCCTTGCGGGAAATTGAGGAAGAGCTCACGAAAGTTTCTCCGAGAAGCGCTGTCAATTTGATAAGGTAGCGAATTCCACACTTACCACCTCCACCCACACCGCCACCCGTCTCACCCCCCTCACCTCCATCTCCACCCACCCCACCTCTGCCACCACCACAGTTCAGTATGGCGAGTGCGATCAAACTACAGGTATTCAGAGGAGTAGGGAATGAAGATCCGGACCAATTCTGGTTTGTAGTAAGGATGGTATGGGAAGCACAACGAGTCGTGGATGACAATATCAGAAAGGCTATGCTGGTTAGCGCACTGTAGGATCGTGCATTAATATGGTACATCGATAATTCTAATGATCATCCAAATGCAAGAATCACAAAAATCTACACCGGGCTGAATAGGGAATTCAGCAGGCCAAAGTTGGAGACACAATCAATTATCGGGTTTAAGGAGATTTTGATGCTCCCAGGCGAGACCCCTTGGGATCTGGACCAAAGATTGAAGGGTATGATTCGCAAAGCCAATATGAATTTGATGGATGGACAACACTGTGCATGGTTTGTAGCATCACTAAAACCGCATTTAAGGACGACATTGTCACAACAAAAACTTTCCACCCAGGCCGAAGCTTTGGAGATGATAATGAGATTACATGAGACCCCCATACAAGACCCTGGTCTAGGAGTCCAACAAATCCACATGCAACTACAAAATCTATGTCTAGAGATGCAAAGTTTGAAATAGGACAGGACACCTCAGCCAGAGGCGTGCAAGGAGGTATGGTGCATAAAATGCAAAGGCCAAGGGCCTGATAAGGACCACTGTCCAGTGTTCACGAATTACTTGGCGGGAGGAGGGATGATATCGTTAAGACCCGAGGTGTAGGTAGGACCCAACTTGACACCTGAACTATGGTGCACGATCTATCAAATAGGAGGAAAACACACTACGAATAATTGTCATCTATTGCAGAAGTCTACACAAATGTCTCAATAATTGCTTTGTATTTTTACAGGTCGGTAGGCCATGATGAATGCACCTGCAAAAGCTACAAACTAATGATGGATTGGACTCCTACCTACACGGTGTAGACCAAAACGTGAGCTATAGAACTTAATGCAAGAATGGTGCGCACTGGATTTCAGGGGCGCGGTCGAGGTCGAGGTGGAATGGGACCAGGAAGGGTTCGCGGACAACTAATTTGTTACAATTATGGAGGGCCAGTAAACTATGCCTGCAATTGTACAAACCTGATAAGGAAATCATGTTTTTACTGTACTCAGTTTGATCATGATGCAGAAGACTACCCTTCATTGATAGTGAGGATGCGTGAAAAAGGGGTACTCCATTTCCCTTCGACTCAGAATTTGCAGATGATGAGGTATGAACCGCATGAAGAAGACCCAAACATAAACATGATGCTCAAGAGCAGTATGACCATTGGCAATGATAAAAGTAAGTAGTCGGAAGAAAGCACATGGGTTCACAAGGCTCCTACAAAGGAACCCAAATTTGATTTAGAATGCGCGAAGGAGACATTCATGGAAGTTAAGAGAGCTTCACGGAGGCCTCCACTTCAGGTAGTAAGGATCAACTAGAACTAGGGATGAATCCTTCAATGCTCACTACCTTTCTGGAGACATGCATGAAACTGCTACGTGACAACAACTCAGTAAAAGGACTACAGGATCTTATCGCTCAGTGTGTTGGGTCAAGAGAACCACGCGTGGTCTGGAAACTTGGAAAGCATGCATTGCGCACAGGAAGGAAAATGAAGTTGACTGCGCAAATCAGTGAGTATGAAATGAATCAGGTAATCCTGGATCTCTGATCGAACACGTATGTACTGCTAAAACAAACATGGGAACACATGGGCAGACCCACACTACAATAGTCTCCTATTCAATTACAAATGGTGAACCAACAGAAGATATTTCCCATGGGAATATTGCAAGCGGTAACAGTAGATATTGAAGGTGTGAGCGCACAGAAAAACTTTGAACTGATAGAGATTGTCGATGACAGTAATCCCTATCCCACGCTACTAGGAATAGACTGGGCCACTGATATGAACAAAGTCATAAATCTGAAGAAGCGCAAAATGATTTTTGAAAAAAAATCACTATGCATAGTAGTATCGCTAGATCCAGCTGAAGGAACGTGATACACTGAACCGGTGCGCAATGATGATAGTGATGATGATCTCAATTGCATCTACAATATAACTGCATGAGAACAAGATTGGATGAATATGACTGCAGATGGAAGGATTTCATGGGAGCGCGAAAGCTCCTGTACTTCAGATTTGAATGAAGAAATAGAGCAATGGCAGAATCTGCTGCACGAAGTAACAATGTTTAATTGCAACATGATGGTTAGATCATTATGCTGCATGACAATAGAGGCAAGGGATCTACCTACATATGACGGGTTGACAGTGGTGGATGACTTCCTGAATAAATTTGAAAGTGTAGTACTAGAACAATAGTGGTTCGATGCTCTGAAATGGGCACTGCGCGCAACACCCGCAAGATGGTTGGGTACACTTCAAGGAAGTTTTGAGGATTGGCGCGGATGTAGAAGGATGATGCACCTGCAATTTGGGGAACCACATATGTAGCTAGCAGACAAGTATGATAGATGTGATGATCCACGTATACACCTCGCGAAATGGACCAAGGTCTACTGGGAAGAGCCATAGCCTGAATTGGTGCATTTGTTCTGTCATACTTTGGATGTTATACCCATAAATTGGTATACTGAGATAGAGCTCTGCCATAGCATGAGCGAATGGGATATCTTGCGCGAAGGATTCCTTTTAACCTTTACGTTTGAAGATCATTGGTTGGATATTGTTGATGATGCGCTATAAGTAGTAAAAGCAACCATATTCAAAATACCCCAGGAGCCAATGGAAGTGCTTCATCCAGAATGGGCGACGCAGCTGAACTGCGCACTGGATTGTTACAATGTAAATGTTGAGGAGGATGATGAAGACCCACAAAATATTAACATTCTAGAAACAAAATGTTGTTGCGAGGTTCGAGGGCCACTAATTGAGGATCCCAACATCACCGCGCTGCGAAAAACGAAGAAAGTAAATATTGGAACGGAGGCGGAGTCGACATACGCAACGATTGGGGACTATTGGGATGATGCCATGGTAGATAAGATCACTGAGATACTTTGTGAATACCAAGATTTTTTCCCAAATAAAATTACAGACTTAAAAGAGATTGTTGGCGACTTAGGGATGATGAAGATCACCCTGAAACCCGATGCGAAGCCAATTAAGCAGCGACCTTACCGCTTGAATCTAAAGTATAAAGAAAAGGTCTGTGACGAATTAGACAAAATGCTTGCAGCTAGAATTATTTAACCAGTGGAAGAATCCGACTGGTTGAGTCCGATGGTAGTACAAGAGAAAAAACAGAAGGGTGAAATAAGAATATGCATGGACCTCAGGAAGTTGAACGATGCCTGTGTACACGATCCATTCCCGACGCCATTCACAGATGAAGTACTAGAGAATGTTGGCGATCAGGAAGCATACTCATTCATGAATGGGTTCTGAGGGTACCATCAAATCAAGATCGTGCTGGAAGATAGGAGCAAAATGACCTTCACAACAAAATGGGGCTGCTTTCAATACACCGTTATGCCATTTGGACTAAATAACGCGCCAACTATATTTTTGCGCATCATTGTGGCTGCGTTCAATGAATACATCCACAAGTTCTTGGAGGTCTATCTGGATGATTAGAATATCTTTAGATTAGTGAAGCACCATATTGCAAGCTTACGCTTGATGCTGGATACTTACCACCGACACCATATTGCGCCAAACCTTAAGAATTGCACATTCCTCGTTCCCTTTGGAAACCTGCTGGGACATGTGGTTTGAAAACAAGGACTAATGGTAGACCCTGTGAATATTTCCATTATTCTAAACTTGGAAGCACTGCAAAGTGTTAAACAACTATGCGCCACTTTGGGACACACTGGATACTATAGGAATTTGATTAAAAGTTATGCCCAAATAACAACACTGATGGAAAATCTATTGAAAAAGGATTTTACATATTGCTGAAATGATAATTGCATGAATAGTTTGGATGTACTGAAGGGGAAACTGGCCTCCACTTCAATCCTAGTCTTCCCAAAATGGGATGTGGAATTTCATGTACATGTTGATGCATCATGTATTGCGCTGGGAGCCGTACTCACACAAAAGGGTGCAGAGGGCATGGATCACCCGATTAATTTTGCAAGTCGGAGGTTGTCCAAAGTAGAAAAGAACTATTCCACCACTGAGCACGAGGGGTTAGCGATAGTATACGTGCTCCAAAAATACGACACTATTTACTCGAAGGACATTTCAAGATGTATACCGACCATTCTGCATTGAAATACATGGTGAATAAGCCTGTGTTGGGGGGGCGCATATGCGGATGGCTCTTACTATTTTAAGAATATGATTTTGAGGTCATAGTCAAGCTGGGATGCCTAAATGCAAGACCATATCACTTGTCACAAATTGAGACAGGTGATGAAACAACGAATTTAGAGGAGGGACTACCTGATGCACAACTCTTTGCAATGCGCATTGCAGATGGACACTTCAAAGATATAATCTATTTTCTAACAACAGGGACTGCACCAAAGAAATAATTAGTCCAACAGAAGAAGGAACTGGTGGTGTGCATGACAGACTTTTTTGTCATCGCTAGGTACCTCTACAAAATGGGCAATGATGAGATATTACGACGATACGTACCTAAATATGAATGAGGTCAGATCCTCACAGAAGCACATGGGAGCGTTGCAGGAGGACACTATGCACGATGCATGACCACACAGAAGATTCTTCGCATAGGGTTATGGTGGCCAACCCTACACGAAGGGACGAGATGTCATTAAATCCACAAATGACACTGCAACCATTTGAAAAATGGGCAATCAACTTTGTGGGACTGATCAAACCTCAGGGAAAGATAGGCATGTGCTACATCATTACCACAATGGAGTACCTGACACGATGGGTGGAAGCGCAGCCAGTCAAAGACTATACAGCCGCTACAACTGTGAAGTTTTGTTCAAAAACATGTTGACCCGATTTGGCTATCCGAAAATATTAATGAGTGATCATGGAATGCATTTCCTAAATGAAACCATGAATGTGCTCACAGAAGAGTTCCAGGTGTATCATCAAAAAAGTGCATTGTACCACCCACAAGATGATGGGACAGTGGAGGCATTCAACAAAATACTGGAGACTGCATTGACGAAATTTTGCAATGCGCAGTGAAACGACTAGGACCTCTGCATACCTCCTGTACTATGGACTTATAGGACGATGTACAGGAAACTAACGGGACAGACACCTTTTCTGTTAGCCTATGGCACAAAAGCTGTTATGCTGATGGAATATAGTGTACCTAGTCTGCGAATAGCAGTGCTCACAGGCATGATGGACCATGAAGTTCTAGAAGAAAGGCTTGCGCAATTAGAAGAACTCGAGGAAGAATGGTTTCTAGCTGGATTTCATCATTAGGTACAAAAGTAGCATGAAAATGCCTGGCACAACCGCCATATCAAGTTGTGCACCTTCAAGGTAAATGAATTAGTGCTATTGTATGACAATAAGTTTGAAAAATTCCCAAGAAAATTCAGAATGCACTGGCTAGGACCATATGTGGTTAAGGAGGTCATAGATGGAGGCGCGGTCCAGCTAGTCAAACTAAATGGAGAACCTTTCCCAGGAAAAGTAAATGATAGTCACTTGAAACCCTACACGGATGGGCCAACTATTTGACTAACTAGCCGAAGCATAGTCTGCGTGATCGGAGGAGCCGGACAAGGGCATGAGAAAATAAACAAACACAGCGGATGTTGGTACCAAGGACACCATTTAGACATAGATGATTCAAAAGCAAGGATACAGGTAGTGATGCAGTGTAGCACACCGAAAACAAAGGGTTCAGAAAACAGAATGCAGTAGTTGCAGTAGGCAACAACCCAATGCGCTGCCGACATTCAGGCCGTTTAGGACCAATTGGAGGGATTCCGCACCAAGATCATCATGCCAACTAAGTGACTCGGGGATGAGTAATGATGATTGTGTTGGGGCCCTGTTGGGCATGGAATCTCCCCACAACACATTTTGGGGCTCAAAGCCCAAGTTTTGGTCAAATATGTTGTAAGACTCCGTGAATTGCGAGCGTGGAGCACAAAGTATAGGTTGAGTCATAGGGTTATACGCCCTAAGTTTTGTAATGTAATGTAATGTCATGTCAGCCTACCCATAGTCCGTGGACCATGGGATTGCATAAATAGAGTGAGGCTATAAGTTTTAAAGAGAGTGAAGAAAGAGATAGATGAATATGAATTGTTTGAGCATAGAGTAAGAGTTTGAGTGTATTGGGTCGTAGTAGTAGGAAGAGGCTCTGTAGCTGAGTGCACAGAGGCCTAGTAGAGTCCACAACTGAGTGCGCGGATCCCTATAGCTAAGTGTGCAAGGCGGTGGCGAGTCTATAACCTTGAACAAAGAATAATAAAGAGAAGTTGATTCCAATTTATGTGCATCTGCTTGTATATTGCATTTTATACATTTATACTGGTTTGTTTATTGCATGCACTTATATGAATGCTGGATATACTGTTAATTATCACTAGATTTACACGGATAAGTTAAAGTAATCAGATAATAAGATGTTAATAGTAAGGAACTTGGGTAATAATACAGAGCGCACCCCAAGTAGGGTTGTACGAAGGCAACAACACAGGTTGAGTGGAATTAATAGATGCACGTAGCAATGTGCATGCAGGGTCAAACTGCGAATTGCCAGAGCTCATCAGACATCCCTAGGGTGTGGAGCAAGATTGTTCAGAGGTCTTTGTTGCAGCTGGATGTATACCCTAGGAAGTTTGTACACCCCTTCACACGGGAGGGTGCAAGGGGGACTTGTCCCCCCCGCAGGGGTCCAGGGGCCAACGGTCCCTCGCTGGGGGCTCAGGGGTAGCACCCCCGAAGCTAAAAAAAGATGTAAATTTGCCTTGTAAAAATATAGTAATTTCTAGTCAATCTAGGCCGTTCATTAGGCGGATGATCTGACGGTAGAACTTATGTTTAGTTTAGGGTTTTTTTCCCTAGAAGGCAACCCCTCTCTATGTATGAGGGTATTGTATTTGAGGCTATGATATAGATGTGTATTCTGTGTGTGAGGGAAAAACAGAGAGGTGAGACTGTGAGAGAAAACAGAGGATATTACAACGAATTTGCTGTAGGTTGTGTCTCTTCATTTTTCTGGATAATAGAAAGGAAGGACTGGCTGTTCGAGGTGGACGTAGCCCAAACTGGGTGAACCAC
>APFE030521339.1:3801-25595 GCA_000404065.3 Pinus taeda | reverse complement strand
ATATTGTTGTGCCCATGTAGTCCCCATATTGTTATTATTGTGCCCCATAGAAGCCCACTATTTTTATTATTGTGCCCTTACATTATTATTTTTATGTCAGCTCTGACTATATTATGACCCCTTAGACTTCTATATATATAAAGGAGGTATTTTCATTTGTATCATCCAAAAATTTTTCATTTGTGTAATGTAAAGGAGGTTGCCCCCTCGAAGAGGCTTATTTCTAAGGCATTGATCTATCTTTTCTATCCTTTTGTGAGCTGGTTCCATAATAGGAAGATTTGGTGTACTTCTCTAATTTACACCCTTTGCATGTGTCTCTCTACTCTAGTGTACCCTTGGGAAGTCCTGTAGAGATTTGATGCATGATCTTCAAGGCTCTGTGGTGCAAGTGACCAAATATTCTATGCCACAACTCACCGATGTCTCAGCTCTCCACCTTCTCTTCTTTAGTGCTCAAAGAAAAGAAATATTCTACATCCAATTTATAGATGTCCTTCACCCGAAACTTGATTTGCTTTAGCTAATCTTAGGCTACGTGATGAAGGAAAGACTTTCCATTACTAAATATCACATCATAGCCATGGTCCTCCAACATGGAAACAAAAACCAAGTTCTTCTTCAAATCCAAAACATACATGACATCTTTAAATGTGAGGGAAGAACAATACTCCCTCTAAAAGGTAACAATATTGATGTTGGTCATGCTATACCTCCCATCATCTCCCATCTCGATGTGCATCTGTAGGTCCTTCTCCTCCATGTTACTGAAGAGATATTTTTCGTTGGTCATATGGAATGAGGCTCCACTGTCCAAGCACCACACACTACCCATCACCGATGTCACCATGAAAGTGATGAGGTTGAAAGCCAGTTGGGATTGTGAAGAAAGGGGTTCACCTGCTGCTCCTCTTGAGGGCTTCTTACTGACCTTCTTGTGTGGACACTTTGTGGTATAGTGTCCTAGCTGATGATAGTGAAAACATTTAATTTTCGACATGTCCTTCTTCTTGCCACCACTACTAGAATCTAATTTGGAATGGGATGACTTCCCTCCCCTTTCTTCGCCTTTCTAGCTAAGGCACAGTTCTCCTCATCATCATGCTTGGATGAGGATTCATCTCTAGTGTTCCACCAAATATCTTCCTGTACCAAGTTGGACTGCAATCACTCCCACTCTAGTATCTTCTCCCTCCCATTAACTCAATCTTGGTAGTTGTGCCAACTCTTGGGAAGCCCTAGAAGTTCTAGGCTCACGAGATCATCTTCTACAACAATAACACCAACACTTCTAAGCTCATCCCAACATTGGGTGAACTTGGTCAAGTACTTTGGAATTGAGTCACCATTCTCCATCTTAATCTTTCTTAGCTTGTCCTTGAGTTCCAGCTTCCTGTGGTCATTGTTGTTTGGACATAGGTCCGTTAATGCCTTCCACATTTCGAATGGAGCTTCCTTACTGTGGATATTCGAGACAATATGATCTTGAACTCCTTATAGGATAATCTGTCTCACCTTTGCCACATTCTCCACTGTGCCACATGTTTAGCTTCCGATGTTGAAGGCTTCAAGATATCACTGTCTCTGAATTCCTTCAGCCCGTTGTCTTCCAAAACTACCTCCATCCTATTCTTCCAAGCTATGAAATTTGAGCTACCCTCAAGGGTATACTCAAGTCACAAGCCGTAGAATGATATACTACTTGATCTGAAGTATGAAACTGACAATTCGATGTCACCTGCACAACAAATTCATATTCTCCTCTTCTATGGTGATTTCATCTCTCATACCATGTAGATTTTTTATTGTAGATCCTAACTGTGGATTGTGATATACTAAAACAATTGACTTGAATCTACTCTACTCATCAGCGGAAACAAAAATTGATCGATGAAATCACGAAGCAGAAAAGGACAAATTTCAATCACAAAAAAAAAAAATTATGGGGAAAGCCTCAACTAAAAACCCATGCTATATGTATATTGCATTAACTAGAAGATCTTATAAAAAGATATAATGCTTGTTCAACCTAAACAATATATGCACAAGCACAATCTATCTCACTCCTTCACAAACAAGCTCAAGCCAATACTTAACCAAATTTGTTGCCTGCCAAGATCCTACTTCCTTGTGTTGTTCCTTTGGGAATTAGCCAATATTTAATTGGCAAATTCCTCACTCATAATTATGCAATCCATCCATAGGCCTTCCTCTGATTGCATGCACCATCAGTTTAATTTAGATGATTTTACAATTGATAGTACATTGTACCTGAACTCTAATCTCAACTAGGTCTTCTGATGAACTGACATGCATGCGTTATTTATGAGTGAGTTATCATTAATCTGATCGATCACTTCATGTGAATTAAATCCAATTTAATTCACTTGACCTCTCACTAGTTCCTCCATCAGTTAGAACTAGTTTAACTGAATTTATCTAAGTTAAACTGAATTAAATAATTACAACTCAATAAGAAATCAACCCTCCCCCCTATAATTTAGGGATCAATCTACATGACTCTAGATAGACTCCGAACCCGGATTTATTGAGCCAACTAAGTCAACTTAGCTTAGTTAAGTGTTACGAGTTTCTATGAGAATATAATTACAATTTATTTCCTAATTTAATTCAAGAACAAATTAAATTAGGATTTTCTTGTTGCTATTTTTAACAGCATAGGCACCTTAAAGGATAACATCTAACCTAATGTTCACCTTTGGGAACCTGATTCAATGGAGAATGCATTCAGGGTGGGAAGACAATTTGAACGAAAAATTATGGCAACAAGGAAATCTACCACTCACAACTATAAATATAGAAGTGTTTTTGGTCCTAGCCTTCCAGAACATACAAGGTTGACACCACAACAATTGGTGGAAAAAGGAGAAAAAAGGCTTTATTATAGTTGTGATAGAAAATACACTAAAGGTCATAAGTGTGCCGAGAAGAAATTATTCTACATAGATTGTAAAAAGGACGAAGAAAAGGAATAAGAAACATCAAAAAGAGGAGGATATACTCCAAGAAGCAACCCCAAAGAAAGAAAAAATGAATCCGAACATATTTTTTAATGCATTGGAAAGAATTACCATGCCTCAAATTCTTAAGATAGAAGGATATATCAAGAATAAAAAGGTAATAGTGTTCATTGATTTGGGTAGTACCCATAATTTTATTCATTGTAAGATAGCCAAGGAATTGATTTTTTTCCTATATCTAGCACCAGAGTGTCAAGTGATGGTTTCAAGTGGAGGAACTATAAATTTCTCCAGAAAGTGCTATAATATCAAGCTAACCATGGGGAAATATGTATTGAATATTCCAATTCTTGCTATTCCAATGGGTCATGATGATGTTGTAGTAGGAGTCCAATGGTTACAATCATTGGGGACTATAACTTTCAATTTTCAAGAATGTTTCTCAGAAGGTTTTTGGGGAGGAAAGGACTTTGAATTAAGGAGTAGCATAGGGAAACCAAGAAATATAATCAACTCTAATGGCATGACAAATATTTTGAAGAAAGAAAAATGGGGCGTAGTTGCACAATTATGCTCACTAGGGGTTCAAACATCGAAATCATCTATTTCTCGAGATATCCAAAAATTCTTGGATAATCCTTCCAAGTTTTTTTAGACTCCCAAAGACCTCCAGCCTATTTGTGATCACGAGCATGCAATTCACTTGATTCTAGGAATTATTCCTCCAAACATCAAGCCTTACACATATAATTATTCCCAAAGGATGAAATCGAATGCATGGTTGCAGAAACACTAGAGGCTCATATAATTCAACCTAATCAAAGTTCTTTCTCTGCTCTAGTAGTATCAGTGCACAAGAAGGATGGAACATGGCATATGTATCCAGATTATAGGGACCATAACAAGTTCAGTATTAAAGATAAATTTCCAATTCCTATCATTAATGAATTGTTGGATGAATTAAATGGAAAAATTTACTTCACCAAGCTGGATCTCTGTTCACGATATCATCAAAGTAGAATGCACGCTGAAGAAATTAAAAAAAAAAACATTCATAACTCACGAGCGTCATTATGATTTTTTTTCATGCCTTTTGGCCTTACTAATGCACCTTCCACATTTCAAGGTTTGATGAATTTCATTTTCAAACACTTCCTTAGAAAATTTGTGTTATTATCTTTTGATGATATACTAATATACAACACGTCTTGAAAGGATCATGTTCAACATGTTGATACGGTGCTCAAACTATTGAAGCACATGCAATTATATGCAAAAACCTACAAATGTTTACTTGGAGTACAAGAGGTGGAATATTTGGGTCATATTGTATCTCATGAGGGTGTTACTCTAGACCCTATTAAAATTAAAGTCATTAAGGAATGGAAAATCCCCACAAACATAAAGCATCTTTGACTATTTCTCAGGTTGACAAGGCATTATCACAATTTTGGTAAGAATTCTCAGAGAATAGTGGTACCTCTAACATCATTATTGAAGAAATATACATTTTCTTGGACTCAAGAAGCAACAAAGGCCTTTGAACATCTTAAAGATGCAATATGAAAAGCACCAGTCTTAGCTTTGCCACACTTCACAAAAAAATTTATTATGGAAGGTGATGCTTCAGGAAATGGAATTGGTGATGTTTTAATGCAAGAAGGAAGACCCATTTATTTTGAAATTCTTCCAATGAAAGGAAATTATTTCCACAAGCATATTTATGAGAAGGGAATGTTGGAAATATGACATGCACTAAAGCAATGGAAACCTTACCTAATGGGCAGACACTCCAAGGTAAAAATAGATCATGATAGTCTTAAATACTTCTGGGAACAAATATTATCTTTAGAAGATAAGAAAAAATGGGTGACAAAGATGTTGGGTTATGAATTTGAAATAATATACAAAAAAGGGAAACAAAATTTTCTTACAAATGCACTCTCAAGAAAGGATGACGATTTGGAAGAATTTCTTTGTTCCATTTCTATTATCCAACATCAGTGGATAACCGAAGCAAGGGATGAATTGAAGAATGATAAAGAGGTTTGGTCACTCATTCAAAAGTTGCACCAAGATCCGAGTACATCTCATACATTTAGCTGGAAAAATAACTCATTATGGTACAAATATCGCTTATATCTTTGTAAGAATTCCCAACTGAAACAAAATATTCTTTTGGAATTGCGCACCTCTCCCTTAGGACGGCACTCACAATTTTTGAAAAATTACCATAGGGTCAATAGGGAATTTTTTGGGATGACCTTAACTTTGATATTCAGAAGTTTGTGGCACAATGTTTGGTTTTCCAACAAAATAAAGTTGAGACAATTAAGACCCTCGATTTGTTACAACCTTTATCCATTCCAATTCAGTGTAGGGAGGAGGTCTCAATGGGTTTTATCATAGGTTTACCCAAGTCTGAAGGAAAGAATGACATCATGGTGGTAGTTGATAGAATTAGCAAGGATGCACACTTATCTACATTATCTCATCCTTTTAAATCAAGTACAGTTTCTATTTCATTTATGGAAACAATTCAAAAGCATCATGGAAATCCAAAGATTATAGTAAGTGACAAAGATCCCATTTTCACTCAAAATTTTTGGACATAATTGTTTTCTTACCTTGGTACTCAATTAGCTCATAGCTCATCTTATCATCCTCAATATTATGGAAAAAATTAGATAGTGAACAAATGTTTGGAAGGATATCTTTGTTGCTTGTATCTAATAAACAAACACAATGGATCAAGTGGTTACCTCTAGCTGAATGGTGGTATAACACTTCCTTCTATACTGCAGAAAAAATGACCCCATTTATGGAAATTTATGGATCTCATCCACCATCCATCACATCATATTTAAGAGAAAATTCTAAGGTTCAAGCAGTGGAAGATCACATCGAGCATCAAGAATAACTTCTCCAACTCTTAAAGAATAACCTCATTGTCATGCAAAATCGAACAAAAAAACAGGAAGATCAACATTGCAGTGAAATAAGTTTCGATGTAGGTGATTGGGTACTTTTGTAGATACAACCGTATAAATAAATGTCTCTCAAGCAAACTAAGAAGGATAATAAATTATCACCTAAGTACTATGATCCTTACAAGTTGTTGCAAAAGATTGGTACTATGGAATAAAATTGGAGTTGTCTGCAACTTCTCGAGTACACGCATTCTTCCATGTTTCATTCTTAAAGAAGGTTATTAGTGAACAAATCTGAGTTCAAATAGTGTTTCTAGAACTTGACAAAGAAGGAAAAATCATATTTTAGCCTATAACAGTCACGAAGAAAAGAAAATGACAACTACTGAATCGATGAATTTTAGAATATCTCATTAAGTCGAATAACTTACCCGTTGAAGATTCCACATGGGAGAATGTGAATTTTATACAAAAGCATCGAGAACTACCCAAGCGTTGGCAACAACACTTTTTTGAAGGATAGGGGCATGTTAGGTCCTTATAATACTAGTGCATCCCCCTTATTATTGTTGTTGTGCTCATTCAACCCCCATATTATTATTGTTGTGCCCCATAGAATCCCACTATTGTTATTGTTGTTCCCTTACATTATTATTTTTATGTAGGCTCTAATTATATTGTGACCCCTTAGACTCTTATATATACAAAGGAGGCCTCATCATTTGAATCATCCAAGAATTGTTCATTTATGTAATGTAAAGGAGGTTCCTCCCTCGAAGAGGATAATTTTTAAGTTGTTGATCTATCTATTTGTGAGTTGGTTGCACAACACCTTCTTTGCCCCATAGAAGAGGGATATATGGAGTTACAAATACAAAATAACAAATATTTTTTATTACCAAAATTTTTCTTGAAAACATGTAAAGTCAAATAATGTTGTGCCAAGCTCACTTGCCTATACTTGTTCAATATTTCCCTCGGTGCACTATTATATGTGTTTGACCCAATGATATGTTGGTTCTTTAGTTTGCATTAGTTGATGGACAAGTTGTTCATGAATAGTCTTTGGCCATGTATTCATGGATGTTTATTTTTCTAGCACTATGACACCCTTTGTTTGTAAATGACCATCTGACCAATAAAGCCCAATGATCTCAACATAGAGGATGGAAATTTCAATTCAAAAGCACTTTGATTGAAAAAGTTGCAATCTTGGTCACATAGGAGAACTTGGTGCAACCTATGACCATAGTTTTGGCCAATCCTACAATCAACTATAAGATGTCTAATGGATATGATGTGCCATTCATTGCAATTTTTTTTTAATTATTGTCAACTCATACATTGAGTATTGTTCTTGCACCTCTAGCAACTCCTTTTTGGTGAGGTAATCAAGTTTTTCTATGAATTAGGTGCCTTGTACCTCTACCAAATCAAGATTATATTTATGTTTTAAATGTTGCACTTGTTGGATTTTGGTTTAGGTTTTCTGTAATGTTTTCAACTTCCAATTGTTCTTTGTTTCTCCCTCGAATTTATTGTTGCTAATACTAGATTACTTCTATCTCAGCTTTTTTTTCTTTGTCAATGTTTCCTCTAGAGTTGGTCAATGAATTTTTTTTTGGTGTCAAATTTTGGCATGATCCCTATCAAGAATGCGAGCCTCCTTTTTTCCATTGTCTTACCATAATCCCCCAAATTGTAAAGTTTTTCTAGGGCTTCTCGCAAATAATTTCTTCCATTTTACTTGCCAAATGTTATTCCTTATTATTTTTTAATTCTTTTGAGGTCATTTTATCAAAAATTCTACTTCATCCTCGATTCAATTAGGATTTCACTTATTTGAATATCTCACCTCATTCTCAATATGATGGGAGACTATTTGTGGTTGTACACTTGCTTGAAGTTTGTAGGTTCAATGGTCAATAAGCATTGCTCTTAATATTCATAAGAGATAGTTGATAACTAAGGATTTTTAAGATGTTTTGGTTGTATGGTCCAACACTGTTTACAAACTTATATTGACATGGTAAGTTAATTTCTTGTGTCAAAATGTTTAATCAATGTGTCTCAACATGCATTGCAAGTTTTACTGCTAATTTGTGTGAATGATGCACTAGACTAACATATGCATGCTAGTTCACTAGCTCTAGTTGATCGTGAGTTAAGGTGGGATGCATGCATTGCCTAAACATGCTAGATTATATTTTTTTTATATCTACATTGATTGCATGGTATTGGTTGATTTTGTTTTGTTACTCATGTTAATCTCGCTGGTAAGTTCACATTGTTTGGTTGATTTCATGTCATCAATCAATTGAAGTTTGTTCGTCAATCCAACCAATGCAATCAAGTTTTATTTTCCATTGAATTAAATTTGTCCACGTTTCTTCTTCCATGGTCTATTCTTTTGTCTCCATTGGTCTAGACTATGTGGTTCATTTTTCTTTTTGTTCATTTTTTTTATACTCAGACTTTATTTATAAATATCTTTCTCACCTTATTTGTCTTAGTCTTGCTCACTTGAATGCTTCCTCACTCACTTGTCCAATAATTGATGCTAGTCTTTTCCATGTGATTCTGATTTCTTTCTTTTCAATGTAATTTTTTTAGCGAACTTGTCTCTACTAGTCTACTCTAACTAGCTAACTTTCCAATAGGGTTGTTTTTTATCCATTGTGCTTGCTAGTTTTTTTTTTTATTGATATCAATTATTGATGCCTTATGTAAGCTATGTCTTCCTTAAGTAAATTAGTATTGAGACGTAGTTTTATACCTAATTATTCGTAATTGACGCTTTTATTGCTATTTTTTTCAAAAAGGTTAATTTACGTACTAGACTATAGAAATTCTCATTGTAGATCACCTGATAATGCAATATACTAAAGCAAAATACTTGATCTACTTCTACAAAAAATTATGCGGAAGTTTAATCAATTTGAGAAAGATCAATTGGACACATATAACTGATAACGAGAGATCAATCACACATAACACAGGAGAAATAACTCGGGGAAAGCCCCAGCCTAAATCCCCAACTCTGTATTATCATACAAGTGGAAATATATTTTGGATTAAGAACAGAATCAACTCGCAAGCTATCCTTCTCTCTCTGCAATCCCTCTACTGCTCATAGACAGTAAAAGGCCTCTCTCAAACCTTCTCCTCCGCCCTCCAAGCATCCTATTTCTTTGTGCAATTTTTCTTGGACTCCAGTGAAGCCACATGTGTGAATTGGCCTCTTCACACACTCACTAACCTCTGATCTAATTGCACAATCCTAAAGGAGATAAATCCTTCTCCATGGATGAGCTTCCTTTATAGGAAAAATCCATCCAACTAATAGTACATTGTCCCTCCTCTGATCTCAAATGGGTCTCTGTCTGAACTGACATGCATGAGTTATTCATGATAGAATATTTAGTTATCTAAAGTGCAACAGTTATATGCAAGCATGCATTAACTAACTGAACTTACATTAATTTAAACAAACTGTTTAAATCAATCTAACTGGACTTGACTGAGTTAACTAATCCAACTAATTACAACTAAAATTAGAACTCATCCTTATCTCTTTAATTAACGGATAAATTCCTCAATCAATGGAGAAACTATTGCATGTCCTCACATAGACTTCATGTTTGATTTTTCACAACTAATTAACTCATGGAGAATTAATTAATTTATTTTCAAACAAATGTTAAGTTCAAATTCGAATTTTACTTCCTATTTTAGTCCAGTGACTAACTAAAATTGGAATCCATCCTGAACTGCTAAAAATAGCAATGTTATTTTTAGCGCTTCCATATTTCATTCCCTGTTGCTCAATCCAGCACTGGTACCCAAACTACTATTTATAGTAGTGTTATTTTTAGCACTTCTATTTTTAACATTTCTTTTTGCTATTTTCGACACTCCCTCTCAACAAGAAAGGCATTCAACTTGAACCCAATCCTATACCTTTGGAATGTTCTGCATGCAATACTTCTACCAAGTGTGGTTGCTCCAGCAACTCTAGAAACAAAAAAACTCCCAACTAATATCTCTGTTGGGCTAGAAACATAATTTGATGCTGACGCTTCCTCTGCCGCTGACAAGTGCTCCCTCTCTAACCTCTGAGTTGCTACAACACTCCATGCATCTCGCACCTTTGCACACCTCTCTGTGCCATCTTTCACTGGTGCAAAACTCCTATGCCTCTCGCATTGCTACAACCTGCTAGCTGTGCACAGTCTTCGGACTCCTGCACTATAGCTCTCTCTACCATTCCATCCACATCTGTCTCTACCCACTCAGCTAGTCCTGCTACTCCTCATTGGGGCTCCTATAGCAAAGTTGAATCAAAGAGTTTGGGTACCTCCATGATCCTACCCCTATTCTAGCCTTCTTAGGACGATCACTCCACATCGCCCCACCTCCTACCTGGAGCTATGGATGCATCTGATCCCTCTGCTCACCTGGCTCAAAATTCCCCCCTACTAGAGGTCTCTGCATGAGTAGATGTCTCTACTTGATCTCCTCTCAACTTCTCTAGTTGTGGCTGCTCCACAACCTCCTAAAGCTGCTTCACCAATCGTGGCTCCTCCACAATCGTCTGAGACTTCTTCTAGCACTGCATGTTGAGAGGTAATGTACTTTCCCTCTCAACCACCAAGTCTCCATCAGTCATCTTGCTCCTCAAGGATTTACATGCATCTTGAACCTCAAGAGCATACAGGTTCTTGACCCGTGAACCAATCTGCTTCACCTGTCTAGTGATGTGTTGTCTAAAGAAAATCTTTCCCTTACTGAAGGCTACATCATAGTCTCTGTCTTCCAGCATCACGATCGACACCAAATTTCTCTTCAGTCTTGGTACATACTTGACATCGGTCAAGGTAATGTGAGATCCATGCTCCCTCTGAAAAACAATTGTGCCTACACCTGAGACACTATACTTTTCATCATTACCCATCGCTATGAGTATTTGGAGATCTTTCTCCTCAAATTACTGAATAAACTCTTGTTGTCGGTCATTTGGAAAGAAGCTTCACTGTCAAGAAACCAACCACTTTCCATCATGGATGAAACCATGCATGTGAATAGTGTGAAATCCAACTCGAACTATGAGGCCAGTGCCTCACATGTTGATCCTTCCACGGATCCCTTCTTGGATTTCCTCAATGGACAAGTTGTAGCAAAATGGCCCACCTCATGACAATGAAAGCATCACACTTTCGATTTTTCAAACTTATTCCCACCATGCGAAGAACTGGATTCGAAATGAGAATCGTTCTCTTTCCCCTTCTTCGCCTTACTCGCTAAGGCACAGTTTGCTTCATCCTCCTTGGATGAAGAACCATCTCTGGTGCTTCTTCTTATCTCCACTTGCACCAAATCCGACAAAAGTTGTTCCCAATCTGGCAGTTTCTCTCTTCCATTAACTGAGTCTTGGTAGCTATGCTAGCTCTTAGAAAGACCAAGGAGTGAAAGTCTCACCATGTCATCATCAACTATCACAATGCCTACACTTCGAAGCTCATCCCTGGATGTGGCGAGCTTGTTCAGATACATAGAGATCGTGTTTCCCTTTTCACACTTGATATTCCGAAGCTTGTCTTTCAGCGACAACTTCCTCTAATCGTTGCTATTCTGATATAGATCTTTCAATGTTTTCCACATCAAAAATAGTGTCTCCTTCTAATGGAGACTTGAGACTATGTGATCTCGAACTCCCTCTAGAAGGGTTCTCCTTGCTCTAGCCACACATTTCTTCCATTCTGCCAATTGAGTAGGATCAGTCGGCTTGGGGACTTCTTGATCAATGAAGTCCTTTAGGCCGTTATCCTCTAATACTGCTTCCATGCGATCCTTCTAGGCTATATAATTCGAGCTGCCTTCAAGGGAATACTCGACTCTTAAACCACTGAACGCCATAGTTGAATAGAGATGTGATAAGAACTCGATTTCTATATTCAGGAATCACAAACTCCAAAATTCCCCCTTCTTGTATATTGTTCTTCCTTGATCACCTTTGCTCTGATACCATGTAGAAATTCTCACTGTAGATCACCTGATAATGCAATATACTAAAGAAAAATACTTGATCTACTTCTACAAACAATTATACGAAATTTTAATTGAATTGAACAAGATCACTTGAACACATATAACTGATAAGAAGAAATCAATCACACATAACACAGAAGAAATAACCCGGGGAAAGCCTCAACTTAAAACCCCAACTTTATATTATCATACAAGTGGAAATATAGTCCGAATTACGAAAAGAATCAGCTCACAAGCTATCCTGCTCTCTCTGCAATCCCTCTGTTTCTCATAGACAGTCGAAGGCCTCTCTCAAACCTTATCCTCTACCCTCCAAGATTCCTATTTCTTTGTGCAATTTTTCTTGGGATATAGTGAAGCCACATGTGTGAATTGGCCTCTTCACACACTCACTAACCTCGATCTAACTGCACAATCTTGAAGGAGATAGATCCTTCTCCATGGATGAGCTTCCTTTATAGGAAAAATCCATCCAACTGATAGTACATTGTCCCTCCTCTGATCTCAACTGGGTCTCTGTCTAAACTGACATGCATGAGTTATTCATGAGAGAATATTCAATTATCTGAAGTGTAGTAGTTATATGCAAGCATACATTAACTAACTAAACTTACATTAATTTAAACAATCTATTTAAATCAATCTAACTGGACTTGACTCAGTTAACTGAGCCAACTAATTACAACTCAAATTAGAACTCATCCTTATCTCTTTAACTGATGGATAAATTCCTCAATCAATGGAGAAACTGTTGCATGTCCTCACATAGACTTCATGTTTGATTTTTCACAACTAATTAACTCATGGAGAATTAATTAATTTATTTTCAAACAACTAATAAGTTCAAATTCTAATTTTACTTCCTATTTTAGTCTAGGTACTGATTAAAATTGGAATCCATCTTGAACTACTAAAAATAACATTGTTATTTTTAGCACTTCCATTTTCCATTCCCTGTTGCGCAATCCAGCACTGGTACCCAAACTGCTATTTATAGCAATGCTATTTTTAGCACTTCTATTTTTAGCATTTCTTCTTGCTATTTTCAACATAGACCACCATAAGTGGGTTTTTATATAATCCATTCCTATTGGCATCTCTAAGGACGTTTTCACCAATAAGCATTTTATCACTATTATGAGTGATATATTTCCATCGAGGCCCTATTGATGATTTTCTTAAATAACCCTTATTGATGATTTTCTTAAATAGATTCCCTTGCAATGTTATTAACTACACTGCATTAGTTGGCCATATATGTTCAATTATAAAGGGACCCAACCATGTTGTGTTCAGTTTCTGCAAATTTCCTTTGATTCAACTATTACATAATAGGACCAAATCCCCTCGTGTGATAAATTTTCTCTTAAGATGTCATTGATGCCAAACCTTTGTTGTTTCTTCTAAACCTCTTAGTGGTGCAGTTAATTCTATAATTTTTCTTTTAGTTTGTGCAAGTGATGAAAGTGTTATTGTCTAGCTCTATTGAGGTCAAATTTTAGGACAAATGACACCATTGTTGCGTTGCCCAAAAGTGTAGTGCACTACAACTTCATTTATTTGATGGGAGGTAATATTGTACCATATGAATATATATGTGTACTAGTGAGTCACTTTTAAATGAACTTGCATGTAATGCAATAATAGTTGGAAAACATCGTTTAAAGGGTTTCATGCAAGAATAGTTGGTAAACATCACTTAAAGAGTTTGAATTTATTATTATCATTTTGTTGACTTTCAATTGTACCAACTCTCTATCAAGGTTTGAATTTACTCTTATCATTTTGTTGAATTTCAATTGTAGTTATTAGTATTCAGTTGCACCAAGAAGTTATAGTGCAAATATGATTATGTAAATTCAGGTGAATATTAGTTCACAATGTAATTATATTTTTAGTGATGATGTGTCAATTATGATGAAATGTTGATGATGTAAACTTAGTTGTGATCATTAATTATGGTCAATGATGTTGGAAATATTAACAATACTTAGAGGGGGGTGAATTAGTATTGCACTCCTTATTAGCTAATCATATATTTTAACTTGGGACAAAATTAGTCATTTATGTTAGTGAGTTTTATTTTATCCCTTAAGATTGCTCATTTTTAGTAGTACTTCACTTGGAAAAGTTGTGGTGACTTTCCTAGTCACCTAGTCACTAATTTCAAGATGGTACCACTTTTTAGCATGGAAGTGTTATGAGGGAGTATTTTGGCTCAAAGTTTTGTTTGGGTTGTGGGAAAAAGAATACCTTATGTTCTTTTCATGTAATTGAGGTACGTTGATTTGAGTTTCTCTAGTGATGTTTCGTTGTTTCTCTACAATGCTACTGTAACTTTTATTTGGTGATAAGAAGTCTCGTCATATGTGACTTTGACGAATTGTGATAGTTTGTATGTTTCTTCTTTTCTGGTCTATTCAATGTTTCCACATAGCCTAGGTGCTTGAAATCTTTCAAGTATTGTAAGAAATCTTGGTCTTAGATTCCATGTAGGAAATATGTAATAATGAGGGTTGGTTTTGAGATATTGATCATAATGAAACTATTGTGGCTATGCCTTAGCCATTATTTATCATATAATCAATGCTTTTTTATATGATATATAAAGATATATATTTATAAAAGAATATGGCATCTCTTAATCTTTTATTTATAACTTTTTAGCACTAGCATTACATAAATTTATATATTTATAATATAATTTGAATAAAATATAAAATTAAATATATAAAAGAAACATATGTAATTAAAAAATATAATTTTAATAATTTATATAGTTATAAATAGTTTATAATGATAAGTATAATATTTCAATAAAATATAAAAATTAAATATATAAAATAAATATATAAAAAAAAAAATATATATATATATATTAGAAACATTAATTTTTAAATTTTCTTTCATTTATTGTTATGACTAATATGTTGTGTTAAATTTTTATTTATATTATAAGTAGTTATATAATTTAATGTATTTTATAAAAAAGGTACAGTAAAGAACTTAAAATTATAATTAAATTTATATATTTATAAATATATATATGTTTTTCTCTTAAAACCTATCATAACTCAATTATCAAAATAGTAGTGGGGACAATATTCTGGAAAACTAGGTTGACTCATCGCTTTTATTCAAGAAAATCACACTACTTGGAATTACCCTTTCGTGGTCTCTAAAGGAGTAGGCTTGCACTCCCTTTTTCCTTACCTCTAAGGAGGACGAACTTTTAATCAATCAAGAGAAGTTTTGTAATATTTATTTTTATTTTGGTATTTAAAGGAATATGTCACTCTCTAGTAATGATTTCAACCACTACCACTATAACCTTTAAGTGAACCATGTGTATCTCTAGCATTCAACTCGAGATAATTTGAACATAGAGTCTCTTCTAACATAATACTTCATTTTCAAAAAAATTGCAAATTGAATTGCCACACAAGGACGAAGTAATCTTTTAATAATATATATATTTATATATATATATGTTAATAATATATAATATGTATATATATGTTAATATACTTATACCACTTAAATTATATAAGTTAATTTAAGTTATATATGTATAAAGAGTTATGAATGTGTGTGATTATATATATATAAACATGATAAAATACTTACTTATTAAGATATGTTTATTTTTTGACAGATCGGAACCAAAGGAGAACATGCACGCATGTGCTCGGATATGTGTAGAAGTTAATCTGGGAAAAGGGTTACCAGAAGCAATCAAACTTAAAGTCGACCAGTGAACGCACATACAGCAAGTGGACTACGAGCAGCTGCCTTTTAAGTGCAAGGTATGTCATGAATATGGGCATTTTGCTAATAGATGCAGTAAATCTAAACCAATAGATTATGTTAACAATGTTGAAGCTCCAGAAGAAGCATGGGAAATAGTAAAGAAGAAAAAACCAAACCCCCCTCCAGGAGCATCCTCAAAGCCCCCCTCTGAAACCCCCATCCCCCCCTCCCAACCCTCTGGAGCTGGACCTTGCTTCCCTTCTTCCTCCAATCCTTTCGAATCTTTGTCTTACTGAGGACCCCCTTCTCCTCCCTCCCCGAGAGCCCCAAGGGAGACCCTTTCCTCCCCCCTGCAGTGCTCCCCCCCCCCCAATAGTTGGAAGAATCCTAACTAGGAAAAAGTCGAAATAAAACATCACCTCCACTGACCCTCCCAGAAAAGTGGGAAGGAAATCAAAAAAAGAGATAAGGGATGAGACAGCTGCAAAAGGAATGGCCACAGGGACCCAACAGCCAATGGATACATATCTAGATAAGACCAAAGGAAGTGGAGAGAAGATGAAAGAGAAATCCGGGGCCTACAAAAAACAAAGTAAATGATGATTTTGGTCTCTTCGAATTGTAGGGGGGTGGGCTCCTCCCTAAAAGCTAATGCAGTCCGAGACCTTTTAAAATCAGAACATCCATACTTCCTCCTACTCCAGGAGACCAAAATCACTGAACAGGAATTCCAAAACAGCATGAAAAGAAGCAGAAATTATGAAGGAATAGCACTGAGCGCAGTGGGAGCCTCAGGAGGAATAGGGACAATTTGGGACAAAAATAAATGGAAACTCAAAGATTGCAGGTAGAATAGATGGTGGATTAGATTAGATATGCAAAATATAACCATGATAGAAGAATACACAATATACAATGTCTACGCTCCCCCCCACTTCAGAGAAAAAGCCTCTTGCTGGGAGTCAATCACCTCAGATCTAATGACTGCCCATGGAAGGAATATCTTCCTGGGAGGAGATTTGAACTTAATAAGGAGTGTGGAAGAGAAGATGGGAGGGAATTTCTTTGCAGACCCCTCAAGAGAAGCATTAGAAGAAATCATCCAAGCCCACAGTCTAATTGACATCCCACCCCAAAATGGGCATTTCACATGGTCAAATAAGAGAACAGGCAAAAACAACATAAAAGAGAGGCTGGATTGTATCCTGGCTCAATAGAGAATAGTGGCTAACTTCTCAAGGATACAAAGCACAATTATCCAAGGCTATATTTCAGACCATAAACCAGTGGCACTGCACTTGGACAAAGGGAAAAATATGGGACCGATTCCCTTTAAGTACAACAGAGCATGGAACAGTAGCGAAGACTTTCGAAACTTGATAAAGGATCACTGGGCATTAGACATTTCGGGCTCCCCTCATTTCATCTGGGAAACCAAGCTCAAGCTCCTTCAGACAGCCATCAAGCAATGGGCAAGGCAATACGCAATAGAGGAAGGGAAAAAAAAAACAAACCTCCAAACGAAACTAGCTCAGTGGAACCAAGAAAAAGAAATCGCCCAAGAAACTGAAGAAGATCAAAGGAAAGAAAATGAACTGTATAAGGAACTGTATAAACAGAACCGAATGGAAGAGGAGGAGCAAAGGCAGAAATCACGATGCCTTTGGCTCAAATCAGGGGACAAAAATACCTCTTTTTTTCATAACAGCCTTAAACTAAGGCGAGCAGGGAACAACATTGAAAGGATAACGGTTGAGGGAAGAGTCCTAACAGAACAAGAGGAAATTAAGGAAGCAGCATCCCGACATTTTCAAACTCTTCTAACAGCTGATCCTCATTACCTGGAAGACCCGGATTTCCTCAATATAATTGGGAACAAGATCTCAGAAGCCCAAAATGCAGATTTGGACAAGGAGATCATGACGAAGGAAATAGAATGGTCAATACACAGCATGCCCTTGGACAAGGCTCCAGGCCCTGATGGTTTCACAGTGGCCTTTTACAGAACCCATTGGGAAATTATCAAGAAGGATTACATAAGAATGGAAAAAAACTTCTTCAAAAAATGCAAAATAGGCAGCAGCATTAAATCCTCCCATCTTGCTCTTATCCCTAAAGACCCCAACCCTCAGTCTTTTGATAGATTCCGCCCTATATCCTTGTGCAATGTCTCCTACAAAATCATCACTAAGATCTTGGCAAACAGGCTTAAAAAAATTCTCCCTTCCCTCATCTCTGAGAACCAAGGAGGCTTCGTCCCTAGGAGACATATAACGGACAATGTCATTCTCATTCAGGAGGCAATCCATAGCAGTATATCTAGAAAGGAAAGGGGCATGATCATCAAACTTGACATGGCGAATGCCTTTGACCGGGTTAACCACTCATTCCTACAGGTTGTTCTGAAGAATTTTGGTATCTTTGAGCACTTCACTAGCAGGGTTATGGAATGCATTTCTTTCAACTGGACAGCTCCCCTCATCAATGGTAGGCCCTGCAATGCCTTCAAAAGTTCAAGAGGCCTGAGGCAAGGATGCCCGCTGTCTCCCTTTCTCTATATTATCATGGCTGAAACTCTAAGCTTGCATCTGGAGAATAAGCGTAGGTTAAAGGAAATAACAGGGGTCGATATAGTCCGAGGAACCAAGGGGATTAACCACTCCCTTTTTGCTGATGACACTCTTTTAATTGGAGGCGCCTCAAGCCTTATGGCCCGGAGGTTCAAGGAAACATTGGACCTATTTCTCCAAGCTTCTGGAGGTAAACTAAGCAACAACAAGTGCATGATCTACACTTGGAATGTTCCAAGACACATAACCCAGAGAATCTCTTTAATCATGGAGATCCCTGCCCAAGGGAACTGGTCCCATTTTATGTACTTGGGGCTGCCATTAGCCAAGGAATCAATCAAAACTGAGATTTGGGTTAAGCTAATTGAGAAATTGAGAGGGAAACTCCAGAGCTGGGGAGTGTATTGGCTTAATTTAGCGAGTAGAACAATTCTCATCAAGGCCATCCTTTCAACCCTCCCAATCTATCAATTCGCCACTACTCTCGCTCCGGCACGCATCCATAAGCACATGGAGCTGATAATTCGAAGCTTTCTGTGGCAAGGAGGAAAGCAAGACACAAAAAAGTTCAGCTTGGTAAAATGGAGCAAGGTCATTCTCCCCTTAGAAAAAGGAGGGCTCGGAATTAGAGTCCCAAGGCTTGCAAACATGGCTATGGGTTTCAAATTGATCTGGAGGATTCTCAGTGAGAGAGGAGCCTAGTGGACAGAGGTCATCAAGAGGAAATATCTGAATGGGGTCAACTGCAATATCCTCTCAGAAACCATCATCGACAGACAATGTACACCTGTGTGGAAGCTGATCAAAAAATCTCTCCCCCAAATCAAATCCCATATCTCAAGAGCTCCAGGCAATGGTAGAGGTATCAGCGTTTGGGAGGATAGAATAATGGGCTCGGAGGCTAGGGGATCTCTCCCTAATTTCAGGCCCCTGCAATGGTGGATGATGGAGGAAAACCTCAAAACTCTCTATGATATCTCTCTCTGGGATCAGAACTGTTGGATAGGTTGGAGATCTTTCGCCCTCCCTAATGATCTCATGAACCTCTGGGCCGATCTTAAGACTTCACTCATTGGCTCAGCCCCCACAAATAGAATGTCAGATGACAAGTTTGTTTGGGACCCAAACAGAGGTAGTTACACGGTCAAAGAGGGCTATAGAGCACTCCAAAATGCCACAGTAATAAATAATTGGCCACTTCACAAAGCAGCTTGGAGAATCGAATGTCTGCCAAAGGTTAAACTTTTCAATTGGACCCTCCTTCATGGAAAAATTCTTACTGCGGAAAACCTCAGGAAGAAGGGCATCCATGGCCCCTCAATATGTTGCATGTGCAGGGAGGCGGAGGAAAGTAGCAACCATCTCTTTATAGAGTTCCCCTTTGCAAGATCTTGCTGGAATCTCATCATCAGCCCTCTAATCACTGGCGATCTCCCCAACCAGATCACTCTCCTTCAGAAAGGCTGGGGGAAAGGCTTTCCCCAATCCAACAAAAGCAAGAGCCTTGCTAAAAGGATGTGGAATCGTATTCCCTCAAATCTCTGCTGGCAGATATGGATCGCCAGAAACAAGTGCATATTGAACAACATGAAGCCAAGTATATCTAGCACCCTAGCTAAAACGATTGCACTCATTACAGAGACCATTGAAACAAATGGTATAATCCAGGCAGACTCGGAATTGACAGATGCAAGTGTAAAAGAGTGGATGAGAAAATTCAATTATGAAACACGAACTCAAAATAATGTAAACATAGGAAAAGGAAATCTGGATTGGAAGTTGAGAGGAACCAAGGAAGAAGTCAAAAACTCGATACAAAAACAAAGAAGACCCACCCTCCATTTTGATGGGGCATCAAAAAATAACCCGGGTCAAGCTGGAGCTGGTGGAATCATTAAAGACTCTCAGGGGAAAACCATAGTTAAATATGAATGGGGATTAGGCTCCATGTCCAACAACAAGGCTGAGGCTTACAGCCTCCTCTTGGGGACCTCTATCGCTAGAAATCTCGGCCTCCAAAACCTTCTTATCATGGGCGATTCTGCCATTATCATAGCGGCCATGACCTCTGGGAAAGACTTCAAACAAATGGCCTTAAACATCATCAAAGGTAGGATAAAGGAGACCATCTGGAGTATCAACGAAGTCACCTTCAAGCACGTTCTAAGAGGAAACAACACAGAGGCGGATGAACAAGCTAACAAAGCCACAGGCAGACAGATAGGCCAGGTCAAGGAAAATGATAAAGTTTATGAAAAGGCCATACCATAGGTAGGCCTTCCCCATACCCTCTCCCCTTCACACCAGTCACCTCAGGCATCACCTCCTGCGTATCCGGTCCTTCCCCAAATCTCCCTCCTCACCTCCAAATCTCCTCGAAATCCCAATCTGGTACCAAAGGAATCTAATCTGCCCTCAGGATCCGGTTTTGATCTCTAAGTTCTGTCTCTTCATGAACCAGCTTCTGATCAGCGCAGTCATTCTCAGGACGTGTGACCGTGCCCATCCCCTCTGCATGCTCCTCGACAGCAGCGAAATCATTCCTGAGGATCTCTCCCCTCCCAAGATCAGATCCTCCCAGAACTGGAATAAGCATCGGGAAAATCTCACTGTCTCTATTTATTGCTGCCTGGTTATCAGTTTCTCCACAGTTCGTGACATTGCAAGGCTTATCCTCTGCGATTTCACCAAGTGATGGCACCATTCTGAAGCAGCCAACTCTAATCGGGGTCCAGAGCTCCGCCCCTCGCTTCTGGTAACTGCTGGTTTATGCTCTGTGGTTTTATTTATAACTGATCTTTTGTTTCATGATCGTTGCAGAGGCCCTGGTACTTCTTCGCAGGCCATCCTCCTCAATCCTCAGCGCTCTTCGCTCCCTCCGCCCCTGCTCTACCTCCTCTGCATTATCGCTTCTCTTCCCGACATTCCCCTTCTCCCCGATCTCCATCCATTTCCTTTCTCTTCAGTTTCTTTCAACCAGTCAAGCATCATGGCGGACCATCATGACCAGCCGAACACTCAGGAGCCAGCAATCAATCTAGACAGGCTCTTCAGCAAAGAATGCACCATGTGCAAAACTCATACAATCATGATCAATAGATTTGTGAAGCATTTCAATGAGCTGAAGGAAGATTATGAAGCTGATAGCAGATCAAAGCGGAAGAGACTTGAGAAGCAGAAGGAAGAAATCAAAAATCTGAAAGGAAGGTGCAGTCATTTGGAGGAAGCCATAGAGCAGATCAGAGCCCTTACCCAGAGCTATCAAGCCGAGGTCTCTACTAAAGCTAGTGCAAGGAGAGACCCCATCCCTGATGACTCGGTCACTCAGAAACTTCCCTAAAATCTATGGTCTGTAAATTTTTCCGGTTAGGTGGTGTGTTTGTTAGGCAATATAGTCGTTTTCTTTTCAATTTCAGTCATCATAGAGGCAGAAACGAGGAAAATGGGTCTGCACACCCGGTTTTGATCCTCTTCGCCCAAACCTCCGATATCTATGTACTAGAACTATGGTTTTG